>MU227852.1:574667-636338 GCA_018584345.1 Thuja plicata
TCCCCATGTGGGTGAGCATTCCATTAGCCTTAAAAAGGTTAGGAATCACCCATTAAGCATGGTTAAAAGGATAGTTAGGTGTGGAAGCATACTTAGGAAATGAGGTGATGGGAGTAGGGTAGGAATATGGTAGGCTTTAGGGTAGGATTAATAGGTTCCTAGCTAGGGTTTAGATTTTAATCTAAATTGAATTTGAAAAAATCATGCTTTAGAAGAATTAGGAATATGGAGGATTTAATAAATATAATTTTATTAAAAGGGATTTTGTGGAGGCAAATGTATTTAAAATGAAATACATTAGAATAGTGTTTAAACTATTGATAAATGAAACTATTTAATTGATTGAATTAAATAGTTAGAGGAATAAGAGGGAAATTAATATTAATAATAATATTAATATTTTTGGACGTCTACAGATATCTTTATATCTGTGTTCAATCAACCTTTGTTCAATCAATTTCAAAGTCGATACTATCAGTCTTATTTCAATCAAATTCGACCCTGATCTCATTACCTCTATTTCATTCAATCAAGTGTGAAATTATTAAACTTTCTCAAGTCAACATCAAACATTCTTTGAATCAATGCGTTGCTCACACATCAATTTAAAAAGAGGCAAATGTAACCACCCTAATTTGGTCTACTCTAACTAGAGACCCTATTTGTGCTAAATGTGATCATACCCTTAATAATGTCAATCCAACTATTTGATTATTAGCATAATTCATCAAAAAGCAAATTAATCTCCGAAAATAAAAGTAACTTCATCACTACCCCACATTAATTACCTTGGCCTATTTAAATCAAATCAAAGGGAATTAAACAAACTCTCCAAATACAACTCATCACTTGCACATGGAAATTCAATCCATGAACCAATGAGAGTTCACTCACATGGATCACCAAAGATTTAATCCTCACCTCTCCTCACAAGTTGATCTCAACCACTCATTTCTGAAATTCTTCCAATATTAAAGGAGTGAATTTTGAGCTCAATAGGTCGCAAATTTTATAATTCTAATTGCATCCTTATGCTGTCATTTTGATTTCATGATTTCAATAGCTAATTAGATAACTCTTCCATTTATGCTTTAATGAATCCTTGCATCATTTATAGCTTGAATTGCATGATAGATAACTTCAATTTCTTAATGAAGCTTCCATTCTAGGACTAAATGTGTCATTGGTTTAAAGCATAATGTGAGGACAAACTTATAGCTTAAATCATACTCTTTCTAGATAGGAAGCAATATGTCAATTTCCATAGTTTTCTTATGTTTTTCAATTGATTTCCATATTTCTAACCATTGATGCAATGCCATATTGAAGTGTTGTGTTGCATCTTGTAGGCACATAATTTACACACACAATTATAACCCTAACACTAACCTTTACCTTATGTGTAACCCTAACCCTATCCCTAACTAATTATTACCCTAACCATAAAAATAACCCTAACTCTAACCATCAAGATGATACTAATCCTACCCCTCACCCTACACCCTATTCATAAACCATACATCCTATCCATATAAATCACCCTAATCCTAATCCTAACCCTAACCCTAACCCTAACCCTAACCCATAACAATACATCCTAGCTGTAAAAATCATCATAACACTAACTATAACCCTAATCCTAATCCTAACTCTAAGCCTAACCCTTTCTCTAATCACTCTAACCCTAACCCTAACTATAAAAATCACCCTAACCCTAACCCTTGTTCTACCATTAAGATGATACTAATCCTATCTTCACCCTATACCCTATTCTTAAATTGTACATCCTAACCCTAACCCTAACTCTAACCCTAACCCAAACCCAAACGCAAACCCAAACCCATAACCATACATCCTAACCATTAAAAATCACCCTAATCATAACTCTAACCCTAACCCAAACTATAAAAATCACCCTAACCCTAACTCTAACTCTACTCCTAACCCTAACCCGTAATTGTACATCCTAACAGTAAAAATCACTCTAACCCAAACCCTAACCCTATCTCTAACCTCAAACCTAAACCTAACTCTAACCCTAATCAAAACCCATAAGCGTACATACTAACTATAAAAATCACCCTATCCCTAACCCTAGTTCTAACCCTAGTCCTAACCCTAACTGTAACCCTCTCTCTAACCCTAACCCAAACCCATAACCATATATTCTAACTGTAAAAATCACCCTAACCCTAACCCTAAATCTAACCCTAACCCTAACCGTAACCCTAAATATAACCCTCTCTCTAACCCTAACACTAACCCTAACTCTAACCCTAACCCAAACCCATAACTGTATATCCTAACTATAAAAATCACCCTAACTCTAACTCTAACCCTAACCCAAACCCTAACCCTAACACTAACACTAACTCTAACCCTTACTAAAACCTATAACCGTACATCCTAACCATAAAAAATCACCCTAACCCTAACGCTAACCCTAACCCTAACCCTAACTATAAAAATCATTCTCACCCTAACCCTAAAACTAAACCTAACTCTAACCCTAAATGCTAAACCCCAACTGAAACCCTAACCCTAACCCTAACCCTAATCATTAACATAATACTACTTCTAACTCTAAAATGTATACCCTAATTGTACCGTGATCGTGACCCTAACCCCTAACCCTAACTCTACACCTCTTACCATGAACCTAACTGTAAACCTAACCCTAACCAACAAGATAATACTAATCCTGTACGCATCACTCTATATCCTATTACTAAACCCTACATCCTAACCATAAAAATCACCTTAACCCTAACTCTAACCCTAACTCTATCCCTTACCATAACCATAACCATTACGATATAATTATCCTAATCCTAACCCTAACTCAAATCCTAACCCAAACCCATAAAAATTATCTGAACCCTAACCGTAACTCTAACCCTAACCCATAGGCATACATACTAACTCTAAACAATCACCCTAAATGTAACTCTAACCCTAATACTAACCCTAACTCTAACTCTAACTGTAACCCTAACCCTAACCCTAACTCTAACCCTAACCCTAACCCTAACCATAACGCCAACCCTAATCCTAACCCTAACCCTAAAAACAACCTAAAACTAACCCTAACTCTAAACGTAACCCTAACTGTAACCCTACCCCTAACCCTAACCCTAACCCTAACCCTAACTCTAACCCTAACCCTAATCCTAACCCATAACCATACATTCCAAGCGTAAAAAATCACCCTAACACTAACACTAACACTAACACTAACCTTAACCCTAAACCTAACCCTAACTCTAACCCTAACCCTAATCATAACCATTAATCCTAAAATGTCTTCCATGTTGCGCTGCGACTGCTACTAGCTTATATATACCTATATATACAAAAAATGCAGAGAGTAATCCTTCTCGAGGCACCTATTTTAATCAACCCTAATCCATACGACTAGCTTATATATATATATATACGCGGAGAGTAATCCTTCTGGAGGTGCCTATTTTAATCAACCCTAATCCACACAAAAAAAAAACATACTGGAGAAGGATTACTCTTAGCGTATTATATATATAGGTATATATAAGCTAGGTATACATACAAATATATTTATATTTGTTAGTTAATTATACATCCATCCAGAGGACAAGAATACAATTTAGAAACTTTTATTTTGCAAACATGTTTCTTACCTGGTTGCACTGACATCCCCAAACAACAATTTGACTACTGCATCAAGAAGCACAAAATACTTCTTTCTCCACTTCCTGCACACGTCGAGAATTCTAAATATACATCCAAAACCTAAGCTGCATCCCAATCCCATTCTCAATATTGGGATAAATGAGGGAAAATAAATGATACAAAGCAACAATCATATATGCAATTTTTAAACTCCAACAAATTGTTCTCTACAACTCATCTCTAAACAAATGAATGATCGAAAGCCGCGTAGATAAAAAGCTAGAAATCTGGAAAATACTCGTATAAATAATCACAATGCAACGATACAATCACACAAAAAGAGGTGCCTCTAAGAAGCTAAAAAATGACTATCTTTAGTACGGTTTTAGTGGTAGAGGTAGAAGTAGTCCCATCTGCAAGTGGGCCTAGGGATTTGAGCAAAAGGAGCAGGGGAAGATTTTTTGGTAGAAGCTCCAGCTGAGGATGAAGGGGCAAGGGTGGGTGTTTTTGTTGGGGTTGAAACTGACAATGTTGTGGGCATTTCCACTAATGATTTTTCTAAGAGCCTGCACAATAAAATGACCCATCATCCCCATTGCCAAAACAATGGTCAACAAATCTGTAAACAAGGTTTTATCAACAGGTAGATGTGTGTTCATATTCTTTTGGAAAATGCAAGGGGAACTTTAGAGTTGCATGGAAGGTGCAAAACCCCTATGCTCCATTGTGAGACAAAGACTCAAACATCCTATAATGAAAAGTACCATGCATAGATAACCGAATTTGAAAAATTCAAATTGATTAGCACATAACAAACATGAATGAACACATTGGCCCACCGCATGATCTCGGATTGGATCGCAGTTGACAATCACTTCATACTACAGTCAATGAAAAATAGTGAAAATCCACGGTTCTGATGATTTTAATGGTCGTCCAACCCTCTACACAGTTGATGTTTAAATATAGCTCGTTCCTTTCAGATAGAAAATGCCTTCATTTTCAGCGTAATAATTTCACAATGTATTTTCGTTTAAATTACGTTTCATTGTTTTTATTTTTATTGGATAGTTTTTTTTCCAAAATTTTATATGAAATTTATTTTGTTTATTTCAAAATTTGTATGAAATTTATTTTGTTTATTTAAATAAAATATATATTCTTGGAACATCATTTAATTTTATTTATATTATTTATTATCTTATATTTAATTAACATATTAATAAATAATTTTAAATTGTAAAATATATATAGATAAATAAAGAAGTGGTTTTGAAATTTGTAGTTTTAATAAATATAAAATATTTTAATACTAATTGGACTATGCACAACAAAAATGGTAAATAAAACTAATTCCAATGGAAAAGGGAACCAAAAAGTACCATTTAAGGACTAGGTTGTGGGCTCGACCACCTAAGCCTTGTCAGCTTAGTGTGTGTAGTTTTTAATCCTGGTCAAAAGGTACTAGTGAGATCAACTTGGGATAGGAAATATAATCACCTGGTTTGAAGAGGTGTATTTGAGATGTAGCCCGCCTTTACTAGCGGTGCATAATTCAACACATATTTCATCAATATTGTACAAATCTCAAGAAAATTCAATTCAAATCATGTATTATTTCATTTTAGGAGAGAGGATTCATAACTTGTGCACCCTAATTTCCTAGGTCTACATGGACTGCCACGTGGACCCAAAAAAAATCCACTTTTTTTCCATTCACATAGACCACTAATAGGACTAATACAAAACACAAGTATATTTTTTAAATTTTTTAGTCTGATTTCCATGTGTAAGTCAACAATTTGTCTAATGTGATATTTTCTTGCCATTTTGGTAAAATTGTTAGGCTTTAAATAAGAAATGTGAAATATTAGGGCTTTCCAAATTTAATAGACCATGTGCTTCTCATGCTATATTGTTGGTGCAAGAGCACCCCATCAAAGAATTGAAACCAAGGATCTTGAAGCACAATGAGTGTCAGAAGAAGGAGATAAAGACAATTAGAATAGGTGTTTATTTTTTCTTTTGGTTGTAATCAAATAAGCCCACAATGTAAGGCCATTGACTTATTTAGTGAGATAAACCAACAAGGTCAAATCTAGTCAAAGGGCTGGTAGATGATAGGAAAATGAATAAATTATACATTTTCATAGGTTGGAGTCAATTTAGGGTCATAGAAACAATATTTGGCCATGTATGGAATCATTTGCAAGTTTGAAGCAAAACTTGTCAAAGTTGCATATCAACTTTTGCAACATTTTTGCAAAAGTTGTCAAGGTTCGCTAATTGGCACCAAACCACCTCCCCAATAGTCACACCCCTTCAAATTTGGTTGGAATATTTTTATAACATATAAAATGGGTCAAAATCCATCGTTGGGATGATATTGAACTATGTTTTGGGCAATAAAAGCAATAAAAAGTTTAGATTTTCCAGTTATTTCTCCGTTTCCCATGCATATGCTTGTGTATTGGATTTGAATTGATAAATAAAGGGTTGTACATTAAGGTGATTTAAATCAAGAACCTCTATGTGGTGATAGTTTTCAATTTGATAAGGTTTTCAGAGTGTACAAGTCAGATTTGCCAAGACTGGTTCCAAACCCTCATTCTGCCAGGGTTTGAAGATAGATTGTCTCTTTTCTTGCAATCCCACCATGAGAATATAAAGACAATTTTGGGGATGCAAGGATATATTATGTGATTTATGTTTCTATAAGATAGTCCCTAGGAAGATCTGGCATGTGGGAGAACATTCGAGCCCTAGCCGGGTATCCTATATATGACCGACTTAAGTTGAAGGAAAGTGTGAAACACTCACAAGAAAAGAGTGGATCTTGATGAATAAAATGATATATGATAAGTGTGTTTAATATTTTCATGGTGATAGATTATTGAGATTAGACGTTAAAAGGGCAGTTCCTTTGTAAAGGTACCCAATTAGATCTAGTAGGCCAAGGAGACCTATTGGTGGGTTAGGTCATCATATGGAGTTGGGAATCAACTCTTTGGAATCTTAATGTTTTTACAAAAGGGTACTTAGAACACTAAATAGTTTTTCAATTACTTTGGGGTTTCATAAACTTATACCCAAAATTATCATCAGGAGGACCTAGTAGAGAATTAGGCCTGTTTGGGACAACCTGATCTGATTGACCATAAAATATCATAAATCTCATAGGTTTGAGTTGGAGGATGTTTTTTTAGACCATAGAAGGCTGTTTGATCCACTCCTAAATAATAAGATCCATTGTTTTGTGGAAGTAAGGTGTTGAGTAGTAAGGAGTTATAGAGTTAGAGGCTAGGAAAGTAGGCCTACTAACCCTCTCTACATCAGAAATGGTATCACAAAATAGGAGAATCCTTTAGGGAAAGGGATTAAAGTATATGCCAAAAAAAGATTCAGAAGGAGAGGCCCAAGTAATGCCTCCTAAAGTGACCAATGTAGAACTTTCGAAGTTGGTGCAAGAACAAGAAGAACAAAACAGGTGGTTGAGAGCATAACTAGAAAAGTTGAAGGGCAAGGTTGAGAGGAGGGGAGAATAATTATCATAGAGAGAAGAAGAAGGGGAAGAAGAGATGTTCCCTACACAAGAAGAAGAAGAGGATCCTGCAAAGAATTAATACCTCCTAAATTCCCTCAAGTCTTTCAAGAGGAGAACCATGGACAGTATACTAGATCTGACCATCTTTAGTGGAAAGATGGATCCCAATTGTGTCATGGAATTGATAGAGTCCTTAAATAGTTTTTTTATATGTGAAGAAATACCTGATAATCAAAGGTGAAATTAGACAAGTCTAAGTTGAAAGGAGCAACCCTTGCATGGTGGAATTTCATCCAAGGAGAAAGGGTGAAAGAAGGGAAAAGTATGATACCCACATGGAACGTGATGGATGCCAAGATTAAGGAGACCAATGTCCCAAAGGATTATGCAGTCCAACTTAATAAAAGAATAAAAAATTTAAGACAAAATGAGATGGATGTCAGTACATATACTGAAGAATTCCAAAGGCTTAGCATGAAGTCTAGAGCAAGTGAGACTAAAAGTGAAAAGGTGGAAAAATATTTGAATGGCCCAAGGATGAATATCCAAGATGAGTTGAACCTCTTAAGCCTTGATACTATTCACAAGTGTTTTCAATTAGCCTTAAAGGTGGAAGAGAATATTAAAAGGAGACATGAGCAAAATAATAGAGGCAGAGGGATTAATTTAAGAGGAAGGGAAAACAGTAATTAGAGAGGACACAACCCTAGACCCCAAGGAGAATCAGAACAAAGTAGTTCTTATGGAAGGGAAATTAAAGAGGAAACTATAGGGAAAGAAGACCAAATAATAGAGGTAGATTTGGGGGAAGGAACTCAAGACACACTAAGTGTTTCAGTTGCAACCAAGAAGGCCACATTGCACCAAATTGTCTAGAGAGAGAAGGATCACGTTCTCATGGGGATAGAAGAGCACATCTGGTCCAAGACACTAATTTGCAAAGTGTGAACTCTCCTGATTCCTATGGGCTTCCAAAATAAGGGGAATATTGATGTTGAGGAGAAGCTTATATTAAAGGTGCCTACTACTTCTGAACCACGACAAAGGAAAACCATCTTCAGGACCACATGTAAGTTAGTAGGTAAAGTATGGAAGGTTATAATTGATTCGGGTTCTACTGAGAATTTATTTTCTTTGGAAATGGTAGAAAAGTTAAACTTAGGATAATTACTCACCCCTTCACATATAAGGTTTCATGGTTGACTAAAGGGCATAAAACATTGGTAGAAGAACAATCCTTGCTAGAATTTCAGATTGGTTCCTATAAGACAAACTATTTTTTGATATTGTTAATATGGATGCACACCACCTTATTTTTGGAAGGCCTTGGAAATAGTATTTGAAATCTCACCATGATGGACATAAGAACACATATTCAATAACCAAGGATGAGAAGTGATAGAGTTGGTGCCACTGCCCGATGAAAGTGAAGGAAGGAAGGATAATGAAGCAAAAATCATGATAATGGAAGGTAAAGAATTCCTCAAGATGATCCATGAAGAGGAGAGACCTTTCTTTGCAATCATACCAATACCAAACCAAGGTAAATAGCCTATTTCTGATGAGAAATTAGAGAAGAAAGAGATATCTGGCAATGAAGAAGTGAGAGAGATAATTGAAAGATACAAAGGCATAGTTCCAGAAGGAAAGCCAAAAAAACTACCACCTATAAGTGAAATTAGTCACTACAGTGATTTTATCCCAAGGGTTACACTACCAAAAAAGTCTGCATACAAATTGAATCCAAAAAATAGGGAGAAGTGGAAGAACAAGTATAAGAACTACTTGATGCAAGTTTGATAGGAAAAATTCTGAGCCCTTGTGTAGTCCCTACTGTTTTAGCACCCAAGAAAGAATGAACATGGAGGTTGTCCTGATAGATAAAAGAAAACACAAATACATATGTTCGAAAGAAAAAAGATTTAGTGTTAGGATTTATGTTCATTCATGTTTAAGTTTCATGTTGGTTTCGTGTTAGGGTTCATGTTGGTTTCATGTTAGGGTTTATTTCTCAATTAGGTTTAGGGATCTACTTTTAAATTATTTATGGTTAGGGTTCATGTTGGTTTAGTGTTAGGGTAAGGATTACATATAGTAAATTAAGATTAACATTAAGGCTCAATATGGTTAAAGTGTTTGATTTTGTAGACACTTTGAGTTTCAACTAGCCTAATTTAATGTATGGTTTAATGCTTTTGGTTTTATTATAATGTCTTCATAATATTTTTCTAATGTTTACAATTTTATGTTTAATATGTTTGGTAACATTATCTAATGTTTTGTACTATTTTTCTAATTGTTTTGTAATGTTTTCCTAATGTTTTGAAACATATGTAATAGAACTAATTTAATTAACTAACTAACTAACATGTTTTTTTAACTGGAAAAGAAACTAAATGTACATAAAACCATATTATTTATTTTCTAAAATAAAAAAAACAAAATTACAACAAAAAACATTAAATAATAATACAACTACATTAATTTAACAAAAAAAAAACTCAAAAACATTAAAAAGAAACCTACCTATTTTTGGTTGAAGATCAACAAACCTGCTCCGTAGATTTCGGAAGGCGCCGAGTAGAAATGAGTTGCTTGGGGAAAATTTTGGGGTATATATGGCTTTTAAGGGTTCCAGATGAAACGGCTTCAGCTAGAATAGATTTACCTTATTGACACCACATGGCACTGCGTATGTCCGACTGAAAATGTTCCGGCCAAAACTGTTTCGACCAAAACTACAAAAAATGTCCTTTAGTGCGACACAACTTTGTGATTTTACCCCACAACATTTTACCCTTTTTCTCTGTGTAGGTGATATATACCAAAGCTTGGGATCTTAATTCAGGAAGCCCTGACTGTTTGCTTTAGATCCTAGGGTCTGGCATCAAAATTTTGCAAGACAAGGGTGAATTTCACCTACAAGGGAAAGTCTAGTTGCTCCTTCCTACCCAGGTTACCCTTGATAGGTATTTTAAGCTCAAATTTTTTGTATAGGTTAGTCTTTATATAGTCTCCTAGATCTAGTCCCAGAATTCACATATCAGTTTGATTACTTTCTCTATTTTAAAGAAAGCTCTTTTCTCTCTTTTCTTATCCCTAGATCTCACAATCTTAATTCACATTTTCATAATCATCTTCCATAATAGTGAATGATCATTGTATACACTCAATTCTTGAGCCTCCTCAATCCTAGAGGATCATCTTCCTTGAAATCTAAAAGGAAATAGACCCATTTTTCCTAGCTTATATACACAAGATAGTAAACACTATTTCTTGTATTACAATCTCGTAGATAGAAAATAAAAATGTTGATTTGAGGTTTAGTGCCCTATGTTTTTTGAGGTCTTCAGCTATTTGCAATGTCATTTATTGATGTTGGTCCTTTAAACATGAGCACTAAGACTTCCTAGGTAGCCCATCCTTGAAAGGGGTGGGCCTAGTTTTGCAAATATGAGCGAGTGTTACCTTCAATCTGAAAATCTCCAATCCATGACCAAATTTTGCCACCTCTTTACATCATTTAAAAATATAATCTTCTTCATTAGTGGTGAGGATCATTGGGGTACCTTTCTTAGAGGTGGTTATTGTTGGAATCATTTGTCGTTGCACCAATAGCTTGAACTATCAATGTCTGATATAAACGCCAGATTTAACTCGATCCATGGGAGGCGGTTAAGCCATGTCATGAATCTCCAAGGAGGTTCTGACAACCAAGTCAACAATCTCCCCCTCAAGATTGGCTGAGCCTTAAACACCCATTGAAGGGAGACTCGAACCCGTGACCCAAGGATCTGATACCAATTGTTGGAATAATTTTCCATTGCACCAATAGGTTGAACTACCAATATTTGATACAAAGGCTAAATTTAACCCGATCTACATGAGGTGGTTAATCCATGTCACAAATCTCCAAGGAGGTGCTGACCACCAAGTTAACAATCTCCCCTCAAAATCGACTAAGCCTTCAACACCCACTAAAGGGAGACTCAAACCAGTGACCCAAGGCTCTGATACCAATTGTTAGAATCAATTTCCATTGCACCAATAGCTCAAACTATCAATGTATGATACATTATGAGGTCACCCAACCATTTGGAGGGTGTGGCTATTGGGATGCTCCATTTCTTTGATGCAACCCTTACTGACATATTAGTTTCCTCAACATCTTTGAGTGCCCTTTCCATGTCATCTATAGACCAAAAATTTTGTTGCATTGTAAGTTTTGGTCCCCTCATAGGTGTAATATCATCCACTATTGGTGGTACAAACTATGGTTTTTTGACAACAAGAGGTGGGGTAGATTGATACCTGATGATTAGTATTAACACTGATGCTTGATGAGAAACGGCTATACATTTTGATATTCAATGACCAAATAGTATACGGTGATAGTGATGCTTGAATTGAAGTGACGACCTTATGGAAAGACATGTATTGTCAATTATTGCCAAAACACTTAGTCATCACAGTGTTGACCGAGCCAGCAGTGTAACCCGAGCATTTACTATGTAACTTGAGCAGTGGCAGTGTTGACCAAGAAGATAGTGGTAATCAGTATTACCCAAGTGATCAGAGTAGCCTAAGTACACAGAGTAGCCTGAGTGCCAGAGATTAGTATGTTGCCTGAGTGACAACATAATTCCCGAGTGACAGTGTATTGCCAGAATGGATTACTGAACCCGAGTGACAATTTTGGGCCGACTTAGCTTATATTGCTAAATGTTAATTTATCTTATGGAAGCTGACTTACAGTTGTATTTGGTATAAATATAAAGTATTTTGTTTATCCAAATAGTGTGTAAGTGAGAAAAATAGATGTGTAAGAGCATGTATGTGAATATGAAGAAGCAATTTGTTTAAGAGGCTACAACAGTATAAGGGATAGTATAGACTCATCCATCACAGTTAGGTGATTATTTTACATCATTGGATCTTATTCAACAAATCAGAGTTGCATTGAAGATCATCTACTGGTTCATCCTAACAGGTGCATCAACAAAATCCCCTAACAAGGTGGACCTAACAATCCTTTATAAATGTCCTAACAAAGTTGCACTACTTGATTGTATTGTATTAAATCATTTCACAAGGTGGACCTAACAATTCTTATTGCTCCTAATAGGGCCGACCATCAGAAGTGGTCAATTGTAAGCTTTAACAAGCTAAATTTATACTGCAGTAATAAATCTTGTGGGTACCATCCTCACCCAAGTTTTACTTTCTATTTGGAAGGTTTCTAGGTAACCAAATATTGTGTCAACTATTGTGGATGTTTTATTGCTTTTTATTTCTTGCTTGCAATAAGATTAGATAATATAATATTGGATTAAAAGGAATAAGTTTTATTGGTTCCCAATTCACCCCCCTCTCAGTCACATTGACTCAACATATTTCCAACAAGAAGAACTACGGTTCCCTTTACATAGTGTTTTCTTCATTGACAATGATTCATTGACATGTTATTTGTTTACTTAATTAGATACTTAAACAATAGGGATGTGAAATAGTAAGACCAAGTAACAAACCTAAAATATAGTCTAGTAGGGATTCATGGTTGAATCCTTCAATGTCAACTAGATGTGGTGTTGTAGCTGGATCATGTTCTTTCCAAATAATTTGTTGACTATAAACTTAGCAAGGCATATTGGAAGAGAAATAAGTTGGTTGACCGTTAGGTAGAACATATACCTTAAAATAAAGATCCAATATTAGAATTGTTCATTTACAACCCTTTGTAGCTGTTGGTTCTCAAAATTGCAGATTGCCAAACCCTAAAGGTATGCCAAGCCTTATGATCAGGTTCATTTTTTTTTTTTTTGGCCTGAACAAGATTAAGCTAAAATGATTTAAATTCCCCTACACTTCTGGCTCTGCTAGACCAAGGCGGGTCTACCTTCTTGATTATTAAGCAAATTATAACTTTATACTATCCTTTGTATTCTGCTACTCACTGGAATATGATCAAACAGAAAATTGGATCCGATTCTAATTCCCATCTCTATCGCTATTCCCACTTCTACTTGCATAAAATTGAAACTAAAATCATATGTGAATGTGATGTTTCAATTGATCTTCCTATGGTGTTTTTGCCTTGCATAAACATGCAAGTATGCCAATTACAAAACCATTCTTAATAATCCAACTTATTCCTCCAAATGATTTGGAAAACATAAGTTTGAATATGGTTTCAATGATATCTTAATATTAGAATTAATAAACAATTGACAACAAAGTAAAAAAAATTACTTTATACACGACCTCTGTTAAAACCCTAGAGACATAAGACACTGTTTGATATGGATTATATTACAATTGATGATCTCCCCTCCTTCCACTTTTTTCTCACTCTTGATTTCCCTTTTATAAGAATAAAGGAGCCTTTCACATCGTCACAACTTTTAAAAAATATTCAAAACCCAAATAATTAAATACTTCATTGTTAAACCTTTGGTTTACAAAATTAATCATTTACCATGACTCACTTTATTGCTGATGCAAATGACTTATTTATTTTCAATTTTCTTTCGTTACTTTATATTCTCATTTTTCCATTGCCTGCCTTTTCGTGCAAGTATTTATTCTTGGTGGAAATTTGTTTAATTTCAACACTTCACCTTCAATTTGAAATCCCTCTTATTTGGTATCCTTTGTACATGCATCTATTCTCTGTTTTGGATCCGACAATGTGGAATTAGAATAAGGATTATTTTTCATTTTTTAATTAATTTGAACAATATATATTTTTAACTTATTAAAAAATTATAATTATAAAAATAATATTTTCTTACAAATTTTAATTTTTGAACTTATCATTTTTGTTGCTGGTTTTTAATTAAAATATATATGTATTTTTAACTTACATATTTTTAAATTAAAATATGTATTATTAACTTAAAAAATAAGATTATAAAAAAAATTTATTTTCTTACAAATTTTAATTTTTTTTTATCAGTTCAATTTTTTTTTTTTTGTATTATATATAAGGTGATCAAAAAGAAACAACGAACCACGGAGGAGTATCAAAAATTACAAGAGGCACAGCCTCCACAAGAGAGTATCAGATAGACATAACCAAGAACGACAGTCTAAAAGAAAAAGAGATAGGAAAGAATAATGCAACAGATCTTCATGAGTGTCCACCCAAGCAATCCAGCCCAGGCTACCTTCCATCCAGACAACATTTTTCTTATTCTGGATTTGGTTGAGCAAGAGGATCATGTTGCCATTGGTGTTCTTGCTAGAGCTTCTAACTTCTTTGTTGAGTTTCTTGATGGTTTGCTCGAAGAGATGGATGTTGCCCATATGCCTTGTCCATAAGTGGGCGTCCTTGAGTTCATGAGTGAAAAATGTGGCATGACCAGTATTGAGCAGCCTTTTGAATTTTTCTTTATCAACCTTCATTGTAATATGAACCTGCGAATTTTTTTTAAAATGTATGAGACTTCGAAAAGACTCAGTAAGGACCCTGGGAGTGTTTTTAAATCTCTCCTCGTTCTTGCATTTCCAGATCTACCATAAGATGTTAGAAGAGAGAATGTTCCAAAAAAGATTAGTGTCTTTTTTAATCCCATCAATATGACCAGTAATGATTTCAAAGATATTATACTTGGTAGGAAAAGAAATACCAAACATGAGCCAAACCTCTTTAGCAAAACCGCAGTCAAAGAAGATATGCCTCCCCGTTTTTGGGGTTCTACAGATATTACAATAGTACATCTCAACAGAGTTTTTCCGGATAGGAAGTCTATCCAAAATGAGCAACCATTTAAAACATTTGATCTTAGGATCAATCATAGTTTTACAGATTTTATCAAAGAACTTCCATTTGGGGATATCAAGATCAGTGTACTAGATTTTGTTAACATGGCTGATGATGGAAACATTATAATCAAGAGCAGAGTATATGTTTTTGGATTTAATCTTGGTTATAATGGTTCCACCATGCCATTTTATATTAAGAAACCTATCCGATTCAACATGACAGAGAGAGGGGATGTCTTTGCAAGCTTTAACAAGCATATTATAGGTTTTCTTTTGGGATGAGGGAATATTAAATTTGTTCTTCAGCACATTCTATAGCATGAGAATATCATTATCAAATATATCAGCAAATTGAGAGATGCCCAAGGTGGACCAATGCTTGGTAGAGAAACCTTGGGAGAGGGCTAAAGGCTTACCAGCCAACTACAAATTCCACCAAATGGATCTTTCACCAAAGATCTGCTTGTCATCATAAAACTTTTTATTAGTGATATACGGTTGGATATGGTTCCACGCTTTCTAGATAGATTTGAACACAGTAGAACCATGAACCACAATGGTGAAGTTACCACAAATTAAATCACAAAAGGGTAAGTTCTTCCAGAACTTAGCATTCTTGGGGTGACCCCTTTCAATATTATTTCTAATCAGGACTTTCCACGGCTCATCCCCATCTAAAGCATGAAAGATCCATTTGGAGGCCAGAGCTAAGCCACTAGTTTTTAAGTCCTTTAGCCCAAGACCCCCAAGGAGCTTGTCAACATGACACCATTCCCACTTGACAACATGAAGCTTCTTATTCCCTTTGCCATCAGACCAGAGGTAGTTCCTGATGGCCTTTTGAATTTCAAGGATCTGATAATTGTTAAACATCCAGGCTGAAGCATAGTAAATATTGTAGGAAGACAAAATTTTTTGACAGACCTGAACTCTGCCAGCAAGGGATAAGGAGCGGTTATGCCATTTGTTAATCTTTTTGACAATCTTCTCTTTAACCCATAGCCACATATCTTTAAGGGAAGGATCCAGGGAGAAAGGAATACAAAGATAACTCACAATCTTGTTAGGGCCTCCCCATTGAAAACTATAATTCTTAAACCAGTCTGGTGGTTGATCTTTCCAACCAAGGCAAATGGATTTAGCCTGAGAAATCCGAGCACCAGAGATATCACAGAAAAAAGTGAGTTTCTTAATTAAAGCAGTAAAGTTGTCTTCTGTAGCTTCATGGAAGATCGCTGTGTCATCAGCGAATTGACAATTGATAAGACTAGTGTTATTAGGTAGAGTAATACCTTTAACCACTAGGGATAAGGAGTTATCCCTGAGAATGTAACCAAGAGCATCAGAAGCAATGAAAAAAAGGGAAAGGGCCAAGGGACATCCTTGTCTGATGGAGCGGCCTAAGGGGAAGGGATTAGAGAGAGAGCCATTGATATCAACTTGTGCATAGGCATCTTTAAGTAACATCTGGACAGAGCTACAAAAGAAGGGAGGGAAGCCAAAAGCTTCCAACATCATAGTTACAAAATTCCACTCAACCCTGTCATAAGCCTTTTCAAAATCCAATAAAAACATAGCCGAGTTCTGCTGGGAGTGCTTAGCCCAATTAACGGCCTCCCAGCTGGTAATCAGGTTCTCAAGGATATACCTACCTTTTATGAATCCAGTTTGGGTAGAGCCTACAAATTTGGGGAGGATGGTTTCAAGTCTGAGAGCCAATATCTTAGCAAAGATTTTGTAAGAGACATTATGCAAGGTGAAAGGCCTCCAATTCTTGATTAAGGTCTTATCACCATCTTTAGGAATTAATTTGATGATACCAGTGTTAATGGAGTTGCCCAAGGATCCTGAAGTAATAGCTTCGTTATAGATTTCAAGAAGGTCTTTACAAATCCACTTTATGTTAGCTTTGTAGAATTCAACCGACAGATCGTCAGGGCTAGGGGTCTTGTCATTTTTAAGAGAGTTTATAGCTTTTTCTATCTCTTCCTGGAAGATATTATTGTTAAGCAGGGAGGTGTCCATGTCAGATAATCTCTTAGGGATAAGGGATTTGCATTGGTCTCTAAGTAAACTAGCTTCCATGGTGTCTTCAGAGGCAAACAAATTTCTATAGAAATTAGAAAAAGCTTTTTTAATGCTCTCAATATCATAGATCTCCTGATTATCAATAACCACTTTATCTATATACTCATTCGTATGCTTTTGTTTAATGAGGTTGAAAAAGAATTTGGAGCCCCTGTCTCCATACTGGAGTCAGTGAGCTCTAGAACGAATTTGCGCACCCTTAATTTGGTGTTGCTGATGCTGCCTAAGAGATCCCTTAGCGCTAGCAACTTGATTGACAAGTAGGGGATTAGTCAGGTCAGCTTGAATGCAGGCTTCAACACTGTTAAGGTTAGAAATAAGTTTCTTCTCATAAAATCTAAAATCCTTGGCTTTCTTTTGACCAATAGTCGTCAAAAGATTTTTCCAAGCAAGGATGTCCATGCTTCACCTCTCGGAATGAGAGATGTTAGGATACTGGGTTCTGTTGAGACATCTGATAATGCAAATAGCCGCAAGGATATCATCATCTTCCAGAAGGCTGGTGTTAAGAATGAACTTAGGGCTGATAATCCTACTAAGGGCAGTGGTTCCTCTAAATCAAGCGGAGATAGAGATAGGGTGATGGTCAGAAAGGGTGGTGGGAGATACTAGAACAAGATTCCCACTAGCATCCGGGGCAACAAAGAAGATATTCTTATTGAGATAAAAATGATCCAATCTAGAGTAGATCCTGGATGATCCTTTTTGTGAGTTACACCAGGTGTACCAAATTCCCGGGTTAGAATCTTTATTGCCAGTCAAAGGGTCAAAAAGAAGCTTATCCTGCTTCATCTTATTCCAATGGTAGTTCTCAGAATCTTTCCAAGCAAAGGGGAGACCACCCAACTTGTCTTCCTGATGCTTGATCATATTGAAGTCACCTCCCATTAGCCAGGGGATATTAGGGAGAGAGGCAAGACAAGACCAAAGGGAGGCTCTTTCCTTGTAGTCATTAGAGGCATACATAGAACAGATGCCAAAAACCAAGCTATTATAGCTTAAGGTAATCCAGATTGCTCTATTACAGGGGGAGATGCCACTGCTAGTGATATAAGGATCCCATTTAGGGTTAACTAGAATGGAAACACCTCCTCGTCCCTGCGGATGATTAGTGACAAATTTGGTAGCATTTGACCATAGAAAATTAAGGTTGGATTCAAGGGTGAATCTAGTAGTTTTAATTTCTTGCAGCATTATAATATCAATGGCTTTATAATTATTAAGAAAACGCTTAATCACAAATATCCTGTAGGGACATTCCAGGCCCCTTATATTCGACGAAATGCAATTCATGAGGAACTATTAATGGAATAGGACGCATTAGGGCTAGAGGATTCCAATAAGGGATTATCTCCCATTGGCACTAAACTGCCCTGTTTCTTAGTAGCAGGGTTTTTGTTTTTTGAGCCCAAAGGTCTGCCTCTCCTTCTAGCCATGAGGAGGTCATCTTTAAGATCCAAATTTTCATTATCAAAAAAGGATGGCGAGATAGGGTCAAGATCCATAATGGGGTTGGAATTCAAGCCAAGGATAGGGTTCGCAGGAATAATTTCAAGGACAAAGTCATCAGTAATCTCTTTGAAGTTTTTGGTGGGAGGGCTAATATGGCTAAAGGAGGCGACATAGGGGCTTTCACTAGGAGTACCAGCTGGAATGGTGAGAGTATGGGAATTGGAGATACTAGGAGCAGGAGACGGGAGAACATTACACTGCTTATTATTTCGCTTCTTCCTTTTCTTGGAAACAGTTTGAAAACCATCATCACGGTCATCCACATTTTGCAAAGTGGTGTTTGTCAAAATGTCAAGATTCAGGTTCGGTTGGGTAACTTTATCTTGGGTAGGAGTATTTTTTTTCACGGGAGGTGAGATTTTCACCGTGGGTTCAGGTTTGTCTAAAATAGGAGAATTTTTAGTCTGAGTAGGTTTAGTTTGAGTCGGGTGACGCTTGATAATGGGACAATCTTTCCTAAGGTGTCCTTCCTTCCTGTAGAGGAAGCAGGCATTTAGGCCGCTAAGAACCTCGATAGGTCATGTAAAAACATCACTACTGGATAAGTTAATATTGATATCACTTGGGAGTTCCTTACCAGGATTCAAAGAGATTAACACCCTAGCATCCATGTGTGGGATAAGTCTTACAGAATCATCCATTCTGATAAACTTGCCAATTGGTTCAAGCAGCTATGGTAAGAACTGCCAGAGAAAAGGTGGAATTTGTTTGACCAAGATCCATCTAGGAGCCGAAAGTGCTATGACCTCTTCATGGATGGCCTCAGGTGTCCACGCAAGGGTACGAAAAGATGTGTTTCCAACATTCCAGTACTGCTTTTGCAGGATAGCGGCCTGTGATTCATGACTATTGAAGAAGATAACAAATAGGCCTTTTTGGATCTGCCTACATAAGGAAATATGATGACCAAGCTTAAGGTTCCAGAAGTTATGGAACCAATCGTCCATAAACTTCCTTGGAGGACATTTTTCAAGTTCAACAGTAGAAAAAAAGATAGCAAAGTTTCGTAACCTATCTTTTTCCTTCATGATTTCTGCTAACATTTCAAGATTAGGAGAGACAGCGAAGGAGGAAGGAGATCCAGGGTTCTTACCAGATTGGCCAGCTTCATTGCTGGTTGAAGGATTGAATCTAGCGCTAGAGTTGATGGCGGAGGTGGTGTTTGCAACGACTTCCAAAAAAGACTTAGCTTTAGCAGGAGCCGAGGTTAGGTCAGAGATAGGCGTCGAGGACTGGGAAGCAGGTGGGATATTAATGTCATCAGACATTGGGGGTGAAGATCTCGGGGGCGGGCAATTAATGGGAGGTACTTCCTTAAGGGGAGAAGAACGAAAAGATTCAAAGTTAAAATTGGAGAGATCACACCTGTCATTCGTATGCGTTCACGGGTTGGTGCCAAAACCAATGTTGGATCCGTTTGAAATCGCAGTGCCAGCAGGCGGTACAGAAGCGTCAACTTGCATGCCTTCCAAATTAGAATCGTTGATCATCACGAAAAAAAGCAGACCGCATCAACAACCTTTTTTCTTAAAAAGAAATTTTGTATCCTCAGCTCAAATTTTAAATTTTGATTATTAACTTTATATATATATATATATATATATATATTTAAAAAATTAAAAAATAATAATAATAATAAAATAAAATAAAATCTAATAAAATAATAATAATAATAATTTTTCCATAATTTTGAATTTATGAATAGTTTATTTCGAATCCATGAATAGCTTATTTTAGAATAAAAAATGAATTCTAGATTTTTTTTTCGAATTAATTAATCAAAAATGGCTACAAACTCGCATTAAATAATGACTATTCTAGATTAATACCAGGAACCAAACAGAGCCTAAAGAGTTTCCGATAAACATCACAATTTCACAGATTCCCTAGGCTTCGGTCATTACTTTTTTGCGAAATAGTGAAAGTTTTTGCATTTTCACAGTTCAAATATTTTTCACAAAAACTAGGCCAGTGAACTGGTGATTAGAGGGTGCTCATCCAAGTTGTGGATCTTGGATTTACACTGGGAATCGTATTTTTTAAATGGTTATGAGTTCTCGACAGCGTTTTCAACCAAAATCCATTCTCTGTGCACTGATGGCAGCTATGGGGCTACATTACGTTGAGGTAACTGTTGCAACAGTCCTTAAGTACTTGACCTTGTAGTTGACTTATCCCATTGATTTTCTGCACTTTGAGGCAAACATTGGAAATGAAATAGGTGGCTTCAAATCTGAGATAAATATCATTATAAACTTCTCTTGCATGACTATTTCAACAATAATATTACTACATTTCATGAGACGACGTCTCTTTTGGTAATTTTATAAAAATGGAACAACAACCAAGAATCAATATTATGATTCCACATTTTTTTTTAGCAATTGTAACCTCGACATCTGACAAATCCTCCATGCTTTGTATGGATGGTTATACAATATATTATTATCAAACTGGGAGGATGCTGCCACTGTTGAAGCAATTATCATTTGAATTTGCTAAAGATTTTCCATTAAGTCATTCTCAAACCCGTGATCATATCATTCAATGGGAAAATATTCTTCAATGCTCGATTCAAACAATCTGTGTTTGCTTGAAAGTTTGTAAAGTATTTTAAACAATTACATCAAGTAGATATTATGCAATTATTGCATATATGAGATGACGCTGTTTGAGGAGTTATGTCAACAACCCATTTTCCTCATTCTTGATGTAGCTTTTAAGAGTATTCTTTATGCTTTGGTGTATGAAATACTCGTTCCAAATCTCTACATTCCAATTTTATAGCATTTCCATAGTATAGACTCTCATGTTTGATCTGGTTTCGATAATTCTATATATCTCAAGACTTGTTCCCCCTTTATTTCCGCCTATTGTAATTATGTATGTGCTTCTTTCTATTAAATAAGTAGATGCTTTGAATACTTTGCCTGGAGAAATTAACACAACATAGAATGGTAATCTATTCTTTACTCTTAGGAATTATGTAAGAGACACTCTACTTCCTCTTCTAGATGATACCCTCATTGCCCTATTTCTACATGCCTACACACCAGTTTCATCACAATTGCATATGTGAGTAGAACCATATGGATTTGTAGCATATGATTTTAACAGTATCTTTGTAGCGTCGTAATTATAAACACCTATCTTTGTAGCGTTCTAATTATAAACACCTTTCTAAAGTGTACAATTTATGTTTATTTGACACCTATTTTAGTTTGTTTTCATTTCTCTATGCATTTAAGTCCTTTAATTAATGAGGGCCCTTAATTATGGGTGTTCCCGTTTATTTATTTAATCCACTCAATTATAATTTACATACATAGGCCTTATTACCACGCATGGCCTATTTCACATGTTTCCCCTTTTCACACCCTGATTTGGCATATATTTTCAAAATCCTTATAATCATATTGACCTCAAATAAAATTTGAGCCATTTTTTTCCTTGACCAGCGCAACTTGGGTAGAGAGGGTCATAAATTTTGCCATCCTGTCATTGAAATTCACCCTTGCCATGCTAACATAGGCCCAAATTTGAATTGGATCTTGTTATTATGATTTTATGCGATATTCTAAATACAAAGTTAGCCTACTTTGACTCTTGAGCCCCAAAATGGCCTAAAGAGGTATAAAAGCAATTTTTCTTCTCCCATTTTTGCATCTACAACAATATCATCCATACACAAGAGTTCAATTCATCTTCAAGAAACAAAGCATTCAAGGAGAAATCAAGCACCTCAAAGCCTTCAATAAATTCATTTCTAGGTGATCTCACAATAGTGTGTCGCACTTTTAGGGATGAAGGAAATTTGATTTTGCATTTTTTTTTCAAATTAAACCCCTTCGACTGAAGTCCCTTTTTTGCATAAAGATGGTAAAAGCCTTCGTGCGAACACCCCTACATGTGGGTGTTTGCGCGAAGGGGGCCTTTGCGTGAACTACCCCACGTAGGGGTGTTTGCGCTAAGACCCTCTTCATGCGAACACCCCTTAAGCCAATTTTTTAAAATATATTTTTAGCAACCCATTTCATTTTCACATTTCACTATCAGTGATCTTGTGGACCCAAGGCTTAGAGCGAACTAGTGACGTCCAGTGCGACATCAGCACATCCCGAGCATTTTTTACCTCTTCCGATTGTCATTAGTGTCAGGTACACACATTTTTCCATTTTTTAAATTGTAAATTATATATTATATATTTATTTAAGTTAGTTTTTTTATTTCAAATAATATTTGGTTAGTAGAAAACCGTAGTATAAATGTTAGAAAATACTAGAAAACCATAGTAGAAATATTAGAAAATGTTAGAAAACCGTAGTATATTTATGTTAACAAATTTTAGAAAACATTAGAAAATCATAGTAGAAATGTTAGAAAACATTTAGAAAACCATAGAAAATGTTAGATTTTTTTAAAAAAAAATCATTTTTAGTTAGTTATATTAGGAATCTCTCTTTCTCTCTCTATAAATTGTGTATATGTTAGAGTTATATATAAATGTTTTTCATGGTACAATTAGATGTTAAAATATTATCTTAAGATCCCTTAGTACATCCTAAGACCCTTTAAGACACTTAAAGGATGGGCCTTAGTACATCTTAGGACCTTTTAGGACCCCTATTGTGACATAAAACTCTTTAAGAACCCTTAGGATGCTTTACGACACCTAGAATGACCTATTAGAACTCTTTAAGAACTCTTAGGACCCTTAAAGCCTAATAGGACCCCTTAAGACCTAATAGGACTAATATGACCTATTAAGACTAATTAGTACATCCTCTAGGACCCTTTAGGACTATTAGTATATCCTAGGATCCTTTAGAACCCCTATTGTGACATAACACTCTTTAAGAACTGTTAGGACCCTTTAAGATACATAGAATGACCTATTAGAACTCTTTAAGAATCCTTAGGACCCTTAAAAGCTAATCGTAGTAGAAATGTTAGATAACATTTAGAAAACATTAAAAAACCATAAAAAACCATAAAAAAATATTAGAAAATATTTGTTTTTAGTTAGTTATATTAGCAATCTCTCTCTCTCTCTCTCTCTCTCTCTCTCTCTCTCTTATGTATATATTAGAGTTATGTATAAATGTTATTCGTGTATAGTTAGATGTTAAAATATTATCTTAAGACCCATTTGTACATCCTAAGACCCCTTAAGGCACTTAGAGGATGGGCCTTAGTACATTCTAGGACCCTTTAGGACCCCTATTATGACAAAACTCTTTAAGAACCCTTAGGACCCTTTAAGAACCCTTAGGACCCTTTAAGACACCTAGAAGGACCTGTTATAACTCTTTAAGAACCCTTATGACCCTTAAAACCTAATAGGACCCCTTAAGACCTAATAGGACTAATATGACATATTAAGACCAGTTAGTAGTGTGTGCTAAAAAGTTGACACACTTCTATGAGTCATTATATTCAATATTTCTCAAGAATGAGGTCTCAAATGGAAACTCATAGCTCCTTATTCATGGAGTGCAAGGGTTTGTAATGAAGGACCTCAGTTTAGACCTAGTTATGCCCATGCAAGTACACCATGAAATGAGAGATTCAAAGAGGAAGAGCAAGAATGATAGTCTCCATGATCATCAAATATGCATTGCAAATGAAAATGAAAACTATTCTATTTGATAACAATGGATTAAATTGCCCCCACAAGCAGGATGTGTTGAGAAATTTAGTTAGAGATCAGAAACCATATATTATTCTTATCCAAGAAACAAAAATGACAAGAGATAAAGTGGAAAAGATAAAATTGTTTAAAAATTGTGGAGCAACTGGGTGTAGCTCTGTGGGAGCATCAGGTGGTATCGTTGCCTTTTGGAACCTAAACACTATCTCTGGAGACCTCATCAAATCAGAAGGCAATATCTCTTCTATATGGTTCAACCATATTCGAGATAGATTCACCTGGGTCCTCTCTAATATTTATGCTCCCAACTCAAAAACTGGCAGGGATAGATTCTGACGCAAATTGGAAGCTGAGAGAAGTAGATTTAAGAATGATTATTGGATGGTGGCTAGAGACTTTAACAATCCCCTGACAGACTCTGAAAAAATAGGAGGTATCTCCTCTTAGATTGATAGTGGAGTGGCTCTCATGGATTTCATCAATAACCAAGCCCTCTTGGACCTTGAACTTAGAGGTAGCAACTTTACCTGGTCTAATAGAAGAGTTGGGGATAATTTGATTCAAGTCCGGCTGGATAGGTCCCTTCTACCTATGGAATGGATTCTTCTCTATGACTGCTCGTTGTCTTCTCTTCCTAGAGTTGGCTCTAACCACTCTCCTATATCTATTCACACGAATCCTATTTCAGGGAAGAGGAACTATCCTTTTCATTTTGAAAAAATGTGGATGCAGCACCCTTACATTGCTAAGCATATTGAAGAGTGGTAAAATATCCAAGTGGAGGGAACATCGATGTACATAGTAGTTCAAAAACTTAAAAACATCAAAAGAAGAGTCAAGGTTTGGAATAAAGAAGAGTTTGGAGATATTTTTAAGAATAAAAGTCTGGTCCAAGTTGAACTCGAAGAAATTCAAAGAATTATTGACCTAGAGGGTTTAACGGTGGACAACAAATTCAAGGAAAATAAAATTCAAGTAGATTACCACAATATTATCTCTAAGGAGGAGGTTTTTTGGAGACAATGTTCTAGAGCTCTTTGGCTCCGTGCAGGTGATAAAAATACTAGGTTCTTCCACCTTACTGCCCAGAAGCACAAGGCTGCTAAAAGAATAGATCACTTCAATGGAAATCAGGGTAAAATGAGAAAGGAAGAGGAAATTAAAAAATAACTAACTAGTTATTTTGCCTCCCTTCTCAAAGCCGACCCTGATCTCTCCGAGGATAATCAACATCTACTGCTGGAATTGATCCCTTGTATCCTGTCAAGAGAGGACAATAAGATGCTGGGCAAAATACCGTCAACTCTTGAAATAAGAGTGGCTGCTTTCTCTTTTGAAGGAGAAAAATCTCCAGGCCCGGATGGGTTCCCTCCCTTCTTTTTCCAATCCTTTTGGCATATTATGGAAAAAGACATTTCAGATGTGGTTAAAGAGTTCTTTGGTTCTATTTCCCTCCCGCGAGAAGTTAATTCCACCTTCTTTGTCCTCATCCCTAAGAGGCCTGGAGCGGATAACGCAGATAGTTTTAGATCGATCAGCTTATGTAACACTTTCTACAAGATTATATCTAAGGTCCTCACGACCCGTATTCTGAAGATTCTCCTGTATTTAATACCCCCCAGCAAAATGGCTTTGTCCTGGGTCGGCAAATTCTGGATTCTATTATCTCAGTTCATGAGAATATTCACTCACTGGAGGTCTCAAAGAAGAATGGATTCCTCATGAAGGTGGATCTGTCTAAGGCTTATGACAGAGTGGACTGGAAATTCCTTTGCAAAGTTCTATCTGCCTTTGGATTCTCTTTGAAAGTGATCGGTCTTATTCAGCAACTCATTGGTTCCCCTTCTATTTTGGTGCTGGTGAATGGATCTGCCTCTAATCTCTTCTTTCCTTCAAGAGGTCTATGCCAAGGAGACCCCATTTCTCCCATCCTTTTTGCTATCATGGCTGAAAGCCTTGGGAGAATGTTCTCTAAAGGGGTATTGGAAGGGAAGATTCTTGGCCTTCTCCCCTCGTCCTCCTGCCCTCCCTTCTCCCACGAGCAGTTCATGGATGACACTGTCCTTATGGGATCTTCATCTATTAAAGAAGCTACTGCTATCAAGAAAGCCCTTGAAACTTATTCCTCAGCTACTGGTTAGCTAATAAACTGGGATAAAAGTTCCCTTTTCTTCATCAAAACTCCCCTGGATCGGCAGAGGAGAATGGCGACCATCCTGGGCTATTCTATTGTTGCTCTCCCCTCAAGCTACTTGGGTCTGCCATTGGGAAGTAAACCGCCTGATTCTTTGTAGATGGAAATTGTGGACAAGTTTAATAAAAAACTTGCTGGTTGGAAAGGCTCCCTCCTCAGCAATGCTGGAAAAGTTTTGCTGCTCAAGAGTTCCCTCCAAAATCTCTCAGTTTATGCCCTGAGTCTTTTCAAAATCCCCTCCAAGTTTGCTGATATTATTGAGAAAATTTAGAAAAGATTTTTATGGTCTGGTACTGAAGTGAAATACAGATTACACCTTGTGGCTTGGGAAAAAGTGTGTAAGCCGGTCAAATTTGGGGGTTTGGGTATCAAAAGAATTAAGGAAATCAATATAGCTCTCCTAGCTAAACAATGCTGGAGAACTTTTGAAGAAGAGAAAGGTTGGAACAAAATTCTTAAGTCCAAGTATTTTTTTGACACTCCCTATATTGATTCCTTCCTCTCTTCTCCCATCGTTGTTCAGGGTTCGGTGATTTGGAATAGCATTTTGAAGGCTATACCCCTAGCTGCTAAAGGGGCCCGATGGAAAGTTGGCAATGGGCAAAAAATTAATTTCTGGGAAGATCCATGGTTTAGAGATAAACCTCTGATCCAGTACCCTAGCATGGATAACTTTGTGGAGATGTGTAAACTCGGAATTGGTTGTAAAGTGGTAGACTACTAGAGAGAAAATAAATGGTTAAACTTGTGTGATATTGATCCCATCCTGAAAAATATTAACCTGGATCTTTCTCCCTGGGTTGTTAAAGCTAATATAGAAGATGAGCTAATCTGGGCCCCTAATCTTAATGGTACCTTCTATGTGGCCTCTGCCTATTCGATGATCTCCCCCAGGGAGGAGGAGCCTAAAGGGGCTAAGGTTTGGTTTCCTTCTCAGATCCCTAAAATTAACTTTTTTTATTGGCTGTTTATTCAGGACAAAATCCTAACTACCAAAAATCTGAAGAAAAGAGGATGGATTATCCCTAATAGATGCTATCTCTGTATGAAAGATGCTGAGACCTCTACTCACCTTCTATTTCATTGTCAGTTCACTAGGGATATTTGGAGGGTGGTGTTACAACACTGGAAAGTTAGTTGGGTTTTCCCTAATACTATTCAAGAATTTCTGGAATAATGAAGATCCCCTTTCCAACACCAACTGGGAAAACTTTCTTGGGATTGTACAGGCCCTCATGTCATATGGAGGATTTGGAAAGAAAGGAATGAAAGGATATTCCGAGACAAAAAATATACTCCTCTCTTGATTGGATAAAAAATTATCAACAGTGTTATTGAAAATACTAAAGTTGCAATTGAGTTAAAACCTAAATTTCTGGAAGGGATCAATGATATGGAGATCCTTTAGAGTTGGGAGTTCACCTCCAAGTATAAAGCTCCTATTTCTCCCCGGGAGTCTGCAGTTTGGAGCTCTTCTCCTCCTGGTTGGCTCAAAGTGAACTTTGACGGTGCGGCCAAAGGAAACCATGGCAGAGAAGGATGTGGGTGTATAGCTAGAAATTCTGAAGGAAAGTGCATTGCGGCCTTGGCTCTTCCAATTGGATATCAAACCATTCATATGGCCGAAGCAATGGTGGCCCTCCATGCCTGCAAACTTGCTAAAATGCAGAATTGTTCAAAATTGTGGCTGAAAGGGGATTCATTGAATACAATAAATTGTATTAATGGTATTAATTCTCCATCATGGAATACTAGTCATATCTTTGATGAAATAAAAAGTCTGATTGATGGGTTTGAGATCACCTATGCCAGTCATGCCTACAGAGAGTCCAACTGCATGGCTGACAACCTGGCAAATGTGGGTGCTTTTAGTGATGATGTCAGATACTGGAATGGATATCAAGGATTAAACATTGATATCGTTAATCTTGTGAAGTACGACCAAATCTGCGAAAAACCCAAAAATATCCCCAATAATGATGACAAGAAAGGCTAATATACAGAGTTGCCTCAAATTTGAGCTTTGCATGCACGAAAACAAGTGCATTAATAATAACAATTATGGGAGAAGTGTTATCATTTCTATTAAAGGGCAGCATTTTACCATCATTCATTCACAAACTCCACATTTGGTTTTCGCTTTGTGGTATTCTGATCTCTGGTTTTCTGGCAGTATGGGAGGAAAGTTGAAAAGGGAAGAACCGTCGCTCTGTAAATGGAAGAAAGAAGTTGAAGTTTGGAAGAGACATAAGCAAGGAGGGGTAACGAACTATATGGAGAGACTCCATGGAAATAAAAAGGACATATCCAAGGAATTTGCGGACAGCTGGGACAATGGCCAGGTAACTCTGTGTGGTAAGACATTTAATGTGACTGAAAAACTTATTTCTAAAATTATGGGCCTTAAGATGTCTGGTCTGAAATACTATAGAGGTGTTATCATGGCTAAAAAGGCTGCTAAAATTTATCCTAAGACTAAGCTGGAAAGAGACCTTCTTGTCAAACAGTCGGGTGATTTCTTCCTGCGGGATCATATGCAGCTCTTTTGGGCTGAGGTTGTGAAAGCCATGATGCAGTATTTTACCCTAGAGGGTCGGTATACTAGGGTTTACAATTTTCATTTCATGTTGGTCAATCATTTCTGCTACAATAGAAGAATCTCTTTCCCTTTTTTCTTCTCAAGTCTCTGGAAAATAGTATCTTGGAAAATAGTATCTTGGAAAATAGAAAGATTGTTGCCTCGCCTATCCTCCATGATGGGCTTATCCTGTTAATGTATGAGCATGCTAAATTTAATATGCAGGGCAACCCTAAGGAGGAAGAATCGAACAGAGGTAAGAAAGGTAAAAGACCTATGACAACTGAGAGTAACACCCTTGGGAAAAAGAAGGGCAAAGTCAATACTAGTGGTGAAGAGCATGTCAAGATCCTCACGGAGGAGGAAGGCATGAACAGGGACAGTGAAACTGAGGCTAAGGATAAGGATGTGAAAAAGGAAAAAAGGGTAAGCCTCTAAATTCCTCTCTGAGGAAACTGACATGGAAACAGAGGAAGACACTGAATACCTTGAGCAGGAATTAACAGGATCCTTCAAGGAGATTGAAAATGACAGTAAAGGCAGCTTTGACGAAATGGAAACGGAGGGCCAGGATAAAAATAATTCTAGGGATGACCCTATGGCTTTGGAGGAGGAAAGACCTAATTCCCCTATTAAAAAACATAGTGAGTCAAGTTTGAAGACTAAAGGGAAGGGTATTTCTGACACTACCCCTATTCTGGTGAATTATGCGGAGTCTGTGTCTTTGGTGAGTAGGACTTCCAGGGAAGACAAGGCTATGGGATCTGAGGAGAATAAAAAAGGTAAAGATAAAACTGGGGACAGTCATGGTAATGAGACCGACAAAACCCAAGACTCTTGTAGGTTTATTCAAGTTGTTAGAGAGCAGACTGATATGGATCTGCAGCTGAACACTTGGCTTCTTGAAGAGATTAGAGATATTAATGGTAAGTATGATGACCTCTAGGATAGGGTTAATATGATGGCTATCCTGATTGCTAAACCTCTAAAAGAAGATTCAATCAATGAGGCTCAGGAGGAGAATATGGAAAAAAGACTGCTGGAGAAACTTGAGATGAGGATCAATGCTGTAGTCAACTTCTGCCAGTGTACTACTGAAAGCCGCATCCAGAGCATTGAATAAACCCTTAGCCAAATAATGAAAAATAACTATGAGGGCATGAAAGTGATTGACAGTAATCTTAGGGCTCTTCTCTCTGTGCTGGATGGGAACTCTAACCCTGTCGTTGTTGATCTAAATAATAATGTTGATCCCAGCATTGCTGGCCCAAGGACTCGTACAAGGGCAAGTGCCAAAAAAGTGAAACAAGGGAGCTCCAAAGATATAAAAGACCTCAAAGATGCTATCGACAAATATAAACATGTGATGGATGAGTCTGCTGAGATCTTGAAGCAGACCTGACCTTGTTTGCTGGGGCTGATTCTCTTTTTGTCTGATGTCGTCTTTTGCCTGGGTGCTCTTGCTGGTGGGGTTCAACATGTTATTCCTTCTTTTCCCCCAGCTGCTATTTTTATTATTGTCTGTTCATTTCTGCTTATGTTGTTTCTTTCCTATCTTTAGTCTTTTGTAAAGGGTTACTGTTCCCTTCAAAAACTGCTTTACCCTTAATCGAAAACAATGCATGAAAGTACATTAATCTATGAAAGGAAAATATGCAAGATTAATCTATGAAAGGAAATATGAATCTAAACTAATATGAATCTAATCTAAATGGATTTTCATGGATGCATTAGAGAAGAAGACAAAAAGAAGAGAAGTTGCATGGTACAAGCTCAAATGCTCAAACTCTCCTCTAAAATTGCTCTCCAAACCTGCAGCATAACAATAACATAAAAAATCTATCTATCCAAATGAGAAGGAGAGGGCTCCTTATAAAGGAAAGTGTGGAGAGGAAAGCATCCTCAAGAGCAATGTGGGATAAATCCCTAAAAGGCAAGTAAGAGGGAAAAACCCACCACTTAGGAATATGTGTGGAGAAAAAGGAGTTTTATTTATTTTTATTTGATTTATTTCCTTTTTCATCACAAAGAGGGATTTAAGTGGAGATTTTATTTATTTAATTAAAAGAAGGATTTTCTTTTAATTAAATAAGATTATTTTATTTAATTAAAAGAGAGATTTTAATTAAATAAGATAAGAGTACTTAATGAAAAGAGAGATTTTAATTAAATAAGATAAGATTATTTAATTAAAAGAGAGATTTTAATTAAATAAGATTATTTTATTTAATAAAAAGGGATGTTTTCTTTTAATTAAATAAGATTATGGATAAAATGATCAAACCTTAGGAAATATTGAAATAATTGAATTAATTATGATTTGATCAAGGAAATTGATTTGAATTGAAAATATTGCGAGGCATTGATTCAGGAATGTGATAAATTGATTCTATCATTTGATAAATTGAAGAATGGGGGCCCATAGACTACGCGACCATTTTAGGGTGCATACATTTGCCCCTCTTTGACTAATGTGCGATCTTTATGGGAACACATGTAGTCAAATAATGCAGTTGAAGTGTGAGATCGATTGGGATCACAAAACAACCCAGACATGTGATCGACGGACGGGAACAAAACAAGACAAAGATAAGCTGATTGAAAAAGACAAGGTCAACACCCCTGTAAATGGTAATTGACATGTCCAAGATAAGAATCTCAAGCAAGGTTTCCCCAAGCGGAGCAATTGATAGGATTGATAAAACTGAATCAAGGATTGAAGTTTGATAGGTACTGCCCTCTCGTGATCGAAATCAAAATGAGATAGAGGAGAAACAACAATTTGATAAATTTTATCAAATTGAACTAAAGATAAGGTTCTTGATGTAAGATGAAAGATATAAGGATCACAGAACCAAGGTAGATCATCAAGCATGAAAGATTATGCCCTAAGGTTGAATTAGAAGAAAAGAAGTGGGGAGAAAGTGAATGGAAGATAGAAGTTTGGAAGAGGTGGAAAGAAATGGAGAGAAGAAAGAGAATTTTCCCCAAAATCAATCAACTATTTAAGATAGAAAATTTTGATTGAGATCACAAAAGAAGATAAGTAAATGAAGATCAAACATGACCACAGTTGATTAAAAGTCCACATGCAAGACAAAGGAAAAACCCTCTCAAACTCATAATGCAGCCTAAAAATGCAAATTAACATGAAGTCTAACAATGCAAGCTACATGAAAATGCAAAGGTGTACTTGCAATAAAACAACTGTAACATAGGATTTTCTATTCATCATTCATTAGAGAATGTTAAGGAACTTATTTTCATCATTGGGCCATTATTAACGGACATCAGAAAATCATACAATCATCACTAGTCACAATCGCAACTATGAAGATATGAATGTGATTTATATCGGATTGGAATGTGGAAAGATTCTAACGGGTAAAAGTACAAACCTGTGTCACACTTTTACAAAGGAAGAGGACCATGACATGCAAAACTATTAAACTTTAACGACATAAAAGTCGCATTTGTGTTTAGAATTTGAAAATGATGTAAACTAATGAAATGTGTAAAATTGGATGTAGTTTATGCCTATAATTTTTTAAATTTTTTTTGAATAATAATTGACATAATTTTTTAATTTTTGAAGTCCATTTTTAATTACCGAAAAATGCTGAAAAATCAAGGGTCTAGTTCCCACCAACAAAATATATGTAAATAATCTTGTTTTCTTCTGATTTCAGAATATGTTTTAGATGACATGTATAGCTAGTGCATAAAAAAAGAAAGATTGGTTTTTGGTATATATTTTATCTGTTATAACTATTCAAAGTTGGAGTTCCCCAAAATTAACATTTTTTTGTCTCCCGCCTAATTTTCCCTAGAAAATCTACACCAAATACAAAAAAGAAAAATATATTCTTGAAGAGGACTCTCTCCTCTAGTGTTAAATATAAGTTTTAAAATTTTCCAAAATGATTTGCTAATTTTTTCTTTTTTCAAACGAGCATGTTCTTCAATGTTAAAATGCCTACTTGGAGTTTTTTCAACTTATAATATATTATATGAAATCAAAACACAATAAAAATTATATGACCATAATCTAGACTCCGAGCTCTACAAAATGACATTTTTAGATTTTAAAAATGGTTGAGTTTTGATGAAGAAATTAGTTTTTTAAGTGAGAAGTTCTATAATTTTGAAATTTTAGCCTATTTGACTGCCACATAGGATGCCACATAGCCAGTTTCAGCTGGAACTGGTTTGGCCAGAAATGGTTCAGTCGGAATTGGTTCGGCCGAACTAGTTTCAGCCGAAACCCCCTATATAAATATGTGCCAATTCTTCATCGATAGAACATAGTTGGCTTATATTTACTCATGAGATTTTGGACGAAACTGGTTCGGCCAAACCTGTTTTGGTCGGAACTCATTTGGCACATCGACACCACATGGCACCATGTTTGTGCCACATATGTATGACCAAAAATATTCTGGCCGAAATTTTTTCAGCCAGAACTACAAAAATAGTCCTCTAGTGTGACACAACTTTGTACTTTTACCCTAACATAAGCATCAAAGACATAAAGGTCAAGATGAATTCGATGTTAGTTTACCCAATTTAATGTAGCAAAACCACGCTCGCATCAAGACATAGATGTCAGGATGACTATAAGAACGGTTGTGCAAAAAATTGTCAAGGATGATGCGTCAAATATCCTAAGTGTTTCGAGGGGACAACAAGAGACACTCTAGAGTTTAAAGATCACACCCACAAGCAGAAAGCAAGTAAAAACATGCCCCATGCCCCAAGTCTTCTAGATATGCATCCCGGAGAGACTTATTAGACAAGGACACTCAATGAAAACCAATAACAGTCAGCACACAAAGAAAATATCATGACATAGCTCAAGCATTAAGTGTTGTGTTTAAAAATTTAAGTGTGTTAATTGATATTGAGTTTTGAGGATAAGAATCAAATTCTTTCAAGAAGGTAAGATCACATGGCAAAACTGGGTAAGACCAAACTGATAAGTGTTGAAAAACACTCAATGTCAGGGGGTGTATTAAAAAAAACACTTGGGGTGGTGTTGAAAAACATCATTTGTGAGATGTCCTAAAGACTAACGCATCCAAGAGACCAAAGCTAACATAGGTATGCCCCCTAGAAAAAAACAAAGACCAATTCCAGACCGAGGAAACAAGGGAAAGGCATGATGGAGAAAGGCTAAAAGTTGAGGACACATGCTAAGAAACAAGGGTACAAAGGCCTCAAGTAGCACCCGTTTCCAGTTTTTCACCACTTGGATTTCAAATTTTTTTTTCGCTACCAAGGCGTTTGTTTCCAGGTTTTCACCAAGACACTTTTTCTATTTTTTTTTAAATTTTTGAATTTTTTGAATTTTTTTTGGAATATATAATTTGATTGGAGATATATCAAAGCGCCTATTGCTAGGCTTTCATTAAGATGATCATTTTTTTAGAACATTTTCTAATTTTTATATTTTTTGACAATATATATTTTTTTGGATTTTTTCAGGATCAATAATTATGTATAAAGGGTGCCCCCAGACAGAATGGGCATCATGGATATAAATTATTTAGGTGCAAGACATTGATAGGATCAGGGAGCTACTCTCCCTCTGTTGTAGATAGTAAATAAGCACTTGACCCAAAAGATATTCTAATGATGTAAGGTCCAAGCCAATTAGGTTCCAATTTTCCCTTTTGATCTCTATGTTGTTGATTCTTAGGATTTTCACATAGGACAAGATCTCCCACTTGGAATTATCTAGGGAGAATATTTTTGTTGAAGGCTTTGGATATTCACTTTTGATAAACACTCATATGGTCAAATGGTGCTTGTCATTTCTTATCTAGAAGTTCTAACTCTTGAAGTCTCATGGCATGGTAGTCTTCGTCTGTAACTAGGCCTTTGAGGGAAACTCAAAGTGAAGGAATCTCAACCTCCAAAGGTAACACTGCTTCAGCGCCATATGCAAGGGAAAAAGGGGTAGCCCCAGTAGGAGTACAAATACTCTTTCTATAGGCCCACAAAGCCGGATTTATCTGTAAGTGCCAATCTCTACCATTCTTACAACTTGTTCTATGTAGGATTTTAAGAATGGTTTTGTTTGATGCCTCTTCTTGACCATTTCCTTGTGGGAAGTAAATGGAGGACCAATGTTGTTTAATTTTGAATTTATTGCTGAGTTGTTTAAGGTCCTTATTTTTGAACTGGCCTCTGTTGTCAGTGATAATCTCAGAAGGCACTCCATATCGATAGATGATATGGTTTAGAATGAATAAAGAGACTGTCTTTCTCGAGGGAACATAAAGTGGGACAACTTATACCCATTTAGTGAAGTAATCAGTAGTAGTGATAATAAACTTGTGTCCACCTGATGAGTTGGGATGGATCTTCCCAATAAGGTCAAAGGCCCAGCACTGAAATGACCAATGAGATATAGAAGGAATGAGCTCCCTGCCTAGAGCATGTATTAGGTTACCGTGTTTTTGACACTTTTCACATGACTTTGCAAAAGCTACTGCATCAATCTACATCATAGGCCAATAGTACCCCTCCCTAAGAAACCTTCAGGCCATGACAAGACCATTGGAGTGTCCCCCACAAATGCCCTCGTAGATGTCAACTAACGCTTGGTCTGATTCTTCCTTTTCTAAGCATCTAAAAAGTGTTCCATCGAGACCCCTCCTATAAAAATCACCAGATATAAGGGAATGGTGAGAGGAATTTTGGGTGAGGTTCCTGCATTTAGATCAGTTAAAGGTTTTAGGTATAATGTCATCATGAAGGTATGAGTAAATGGAACCATAACGGGATGACTCACGACCAACAAGGGTACAAATGACATGAATTTCTTGGGAGTTATAGATAGGGTGATGTATCTCTTCCACCAAAAATTCAAATCTGGATTTGTGTTTCTCTAACTGAAGGAGTGAAGCAAGTGTAGCCATAGTGTCACTACTTTTTTTTCTGCTCTAGGGATTTGTTGAAATGTGACAAATGTGAAGTATGGTTTCAAGGAATCAACCATTTTCTTGTAAGGTACTAGTTTCTCATTTTTTGTTTGATATTCATAATTAACTTGGTTGATTTTCAATTGTGAATCCCCATAGATGTGTAACTCTGCAATTCTCCATTCTATGGCCATCTTAAGTGCATTTGTTAAATCTTCATACTCAGCAATGTTGTTTGTACATGGGAACAATAACTTGTAAGACTTAGGAATCGTGTACCCATGAGGAGAAACAAACAATACTCTAGCCCCTGAACCATTTTGCATAAAGGATCCATCAAAGAACATCCTCCATGTTCTTTCAATCATATACATGAGGTGCTCATCTGGGAAGTAAACTTGAATAGGTGCATTTTCTTGTATTGGGAAATAAGCCAATTGATCTGCTATGGCTTGTCCTTTGATTTCTTTATGCTCAATGTACTCTATGTCAAACTCTGAAAGGATCATCATCCATTTAGCAAGTCTACCTGTGAGGGCAGCCTTACCTAGCAAATACTTGAGTGGATCTATTTTTTCTAAAAGGTGTATAGTGTGTACAAGCATGTAATATGGCAACTTTTGGGAAGAAAACACAACTGCAAGGCAAGTTTTCTCAATGCTGGTGTAATTAACCTCATATGAAACAAGAGTGCGGCTAATATAGTATATTTATCTTTCTTTCCCATGTTCATCAAGTTGAGCTAGTAATTCCCCCAAGGAATATTTTGTCGCTGAAATGTATAGAATAAGTGGTTTCCCTGGGATAGGAGGCATTAAAATAGGAGGATTTTCCAAGTATTGCTTGATTTGATCTATGCTCTTTTGACAATCCTTATTCCAAACACATTTGACTCCATTGTGTAAGTTTTTGTTGAAGGGTTGAGCTCTATCTTCTAACTGTGAAATGAATCTCCTTATGGATTGAAGACATCCTTGAAGACTCCTCATTTGACTAATGTTTCTAGGAGGTGGTATATCCATGATTGCTTGGACTTTTTCAGGGTCTACCTCTATTCCTCTTGCTGAAATGATGAATCCAAGTAGTTTGCCAGAGGTGACTCCAATTGCATACTTTTTAGGATTTAACCTTAGTTGAAATTGTGCCATGCGATCTAGAATGACTTCTAAATAATCTAAGTGTGTGTCTCTCTTCTTAGACTTGGCCAAGGTGTCATCCATGTAATCTTCCATGTTTGTATGCATCATATCATGAAAAATGGTTGTCATAGCTCATTGATAGGTGGATCCTACATTTTTCAATCCAAAAAGCATAACATTCCAACAATAGGTACCCCATGCACAAGTGAATGCAGTCTTTTATTGATCTTCAGGAGCTATCTTAATCTGATTGTACCCGAAAAAACCATCCATCAAGGAATAAATGTCATAACCCGCAGTCATATCCACTATCATGTCTATATTGGGAAGTGGAAAGTCATCCTTTGGGCATGCTCTATTGACATCTCTAAAATTTGTGCAAACTTGAATGGATTTGTCATGTTTGGAAACTGGTACAATGTTTTGATATCCATTCAACATAGGCAATAGCTCTTATGAATCCTGCACCAAGGAGTTTCTCTAATTCTGTTTTGACTAGGAGAGCTATGTGTGGATGCATATTTCTCAATTTTTGTTTAACCGGTTTGACACCCGGAGCTATGGACAAGTGATGCATGATAAGATTAATATCCAACCCTGGCATATCTAAATAATTCCATGCAAAGTTGATCTTTGTTTTCTGTAAGAACTTATTGTAAGATTCTTTTTCTTGTGGTGACAAAGACTCAACCAAGTGTAGGATCTGAGAAGCCTCATCTGTACCCAAATTGACTGCTTGTATTGGTTCAATAGGCACTGAAGATTCATCTTGAAAGTAGCAAGGGAGACAATCAAGTACCTCATCCTTAGGCACTTGAGAGAGGTTTCCAACCTTGGATACGTCATTTATTTTTACTTTTTTTTTTGGGTTTTGACACCGCCACATAGTGGTTTTCTCCATCAGAACTCCTATTCTTTTTATTTTATTTTATTTTTATTTTGTGACTAAGGTACTTGATGTCTGGCTCTATCATGTTGGTGGAAGAGACTATGGGTTCAATGAAATTTAGGTAACATGCTATCTCATAATCATTTTGAAATATTAAGAGCTCAGGTTCTTGATAGTATTGGGACCAATCAATGAGGTCAGGATGAACAAGAGATAAGTCAATGAATGGTTCAAGGTTATAAATGTGAATAATATTATCGCTGGTGACTGAAGAGTTAGAGTCTATCAAGTATCCTTCTAAGCTACCCATATTGGGGTTCATCCTAACAAGTGAAGAATCATCCACTAAGGAAACATGTGGGTTCAAATCCTCTAATCTTACACGTGAATCATCGGCTACCTCGGGCTGAGAACTATAAGTGTGAATGACATCAACATCCATGTCAACTGTGGAAGGATCTAAGAAAGAGTCCCATTCATACTCATATGAACTTGTTTATGAACTTCAACTAGGATGTTTACACCATGAAGACTTGGGACATCTTGATGTGGAAGTTCTAATGTCATCAATGATAACACCTTCTCCTTCCATTAAATGAACCATATTATTTTGTTGATGTTCTCTGAAAGGATCTTCTACATCTGATTCATCTTGTTCTAAAGATGCAACTGACATATGATTGACCGGAATATCCAAATCTCCCCAAAGGAGATTAGTGGAAGGGGCCCAATCTTCACACATATCATGCTAATTTGTCAAATTAGGTATGTTTTCTGGTTCATCTTCAATATCCAGCTTACCAAGGATATGAGTAGTGTGCTTGTTGTGATTTTCAAATCCTAGGCCAACCGTCGTCTTTGACTTGCATCCAAAAAGAGCATGATCAAGAGGTTTGGCTCTAGCATCCAACCTGTGATAAAGAGGGCCATGTACGAGATAGCCCATATGTGTGAAAAAAGTATACCCTCTTCCATAAACCTTAGGAGAGGGAGAGAAGTTCTCATTGTGCATGTATTTCTCTTCTCTATAGATCCAGTCTCTAACAATCGTCTCTTCTTTCTCACCTTTAATAGGCACTAAGGACTCTACAAACGTGCCAAATAAATTCATAGCTAAAGAGGAAGGTCTCTTTTCTTGTGAAGGATTTCCATAAGACCGAGGTGAATTTGGTAATGTTGTGAGGGAGTTGAGTTGATACCCCCCATGGCAAGGTCTACCAACTTGAGCTTGTCTTTACATTCAGCTAAGGGTGCATCAAAATCTTCTACTTCTCTATTGAGGGGAATATGAGCTCCTACTGAAATTGAGTTAATAGATAAAGTGTTATCCCTAGGTATACAAATCTCTATTACATTGTAAGGGAACTTAACACACTGATGATAGGTAGACGGTACTGCTTGCATATCATGAATCCACAGTCTACGGAGTAAGATATTGTACGAAAGGGGGCCAACATCAACTATTTGAAATAAAATATCTTTTTCAACAAGGCCAATCCTAACAGGAAGGATGACCAACCCCTTGGATTTTCATTCCACCTCATCATAGGCTTTGATGGTGATCTTTTTCCTGGTATTTATGAATTTTTCAGAATAACCTAACTTTTTCAAAAGACTTAAGGAAAAAATATTAAGCCCAACACCCCCATTTATAAACACGTGCCTAAAACGGGTTTTGTGGATCATGACCTCAATATGAAGAGTGATATTGTGTGGGTGGCTCAGATATTTATCATCATCCTCTAAAAAAGTAAGGTAATGAGGGCTAGCAATATGGTTAACCGTGTTCTGGAATTGATCAACATCTAAGTTGTTGGGGACGTTCGCTATGTGCAAAGCATCCTCAAGGACTTGTTTGTGTCTTAGGGACAAATCTAAGAGCTCAAAGATCAAAATCTGAGCTCGGGTTCTTTGCAATTGATCGACAAGATTATATCTCGACTTAGGATTGACTGCTAGTTTTGAGGTGACATTCTTGGATGCCACTTGTTTTGGTTTAGTTGATTGACTTGAACTGGGTGCTCTAATGACAACTGGACCTTGACTTCGTGTGACAACATTGAGAGTTTGCAATGACACTCTAGAGTTAGGACCCCTTAGCACTACGATGGGTTCTTCATCAAAGATAGGAGAGTCGATGCCAAGATCGTAACCATAGGGATCTTTACCCCTCATCATGTTGTCATTTTCTTCTACAAATTCAAGCATGTTGACAACATTATCTGCATCTATGTAAGTGCAATTGATCTCAGCCTTTCCATTCTTAGCTTTAGAGGTTTCCCTCTTCTCATACTTGGGGAACGATTCTTTGAATGCCTTATGATAGGCATTGGTGTTCAATCCATCTATCTTAAGTTTTCCATTCTCAATGAGATCTTTGAAGATATGTTTGAGTTTCCAACAGTTTTCAATGTCATGTCCAATGCCATTGTGAAACTTGCAAAAGGATTTCTCATCCCACCAATGTGGCTTAACATCAGGTATATAATGCTTCACAAGATCTTGAGGATGTGCAAGGTTGTTGGCAATGAGTGTTTTCAAGACATCCTCATATGAATCACCAAGTTTTGAAAATTCACATCTTTCTTTCTTAGGCCTATCTTGGTATCTCAGCTTCTTCTCTTGTTGATTAGATGCATTGAGTTTCATGGCTTGAATACAACTAGACAAGTGGAGCACAGTTTGATCTTTGGGTTGGGAGGAGTCCACAACTCCATCATTGACCACTTGTTTGTTCCTTTTCTGGTGTGAGTTCTTTCCTTTATCCTTGTTAGAGTTGTTGTTATCTTTACCATTGTTGTTTTTGTTTCCATGTTTGGTCAAAATTCCTTGTTCTTTAAAAACATCCTCAATCCTATATGAGGTTTCAACCATGGTGTCAAAGGAATCAAAAACCATCTTCCTAACTTCATACCACATTTTGGGAACCGGGTTGCTAACAAGGATGTCAATCTTCTCATTTTCAGGGATGGTCCTAGAGTAGTGAGAGCATTGTCATCTCCCCTTGATTTTGCTTTAAGTTGCATTAGTCCAACATGGTGATAGATCTTGAAAGGTTGTACGCAAAGTGTTGAACAAATATATGGACAAGCTCTTTGAAAGTATTAACAAGGGAGTTATGTTAGAGAACCATTCCATTGCTTGACCCTTAAGACTCCTTGGGAACAATCTCATGAGGTAAAAGTAATCTTGATGGAACTAAAAAATTGTGGTATAAAATTGGTGCACGTGATCATGTAGATCTCCATTCCCATCATACTTGTCATATTGAGGGAGCTCAATCTTTCTAGGGAAGTCTTGCATGTTGACACTTTTTTTGAAAAGGATTAGGACAAATTGAGTCAAGTGAGAATGAATTCTTGGGTGCCAACATCTTTTCCATCATAATCTTAAGTTATTTGATCTCTTCTTCTTAAGATGGACCTTGCTTCTTAATCTTCTTGTCCACATCAAAGTTGTAGGGGACTCTAGCACCCTTGTTGATTAAACTCTCTAGGAAATTGTCTTCATTTTTCTCTAAATATTTATCCACATACTACTGGAAGAGTGGTTCTTGTTGCATTTTCATGAATTATTGGGACTTGAGGTCAAAACTCAAGCTACTACCCCCATATTGTGAACCATGGTGAGCATGTTGTGAAGGTTGTCTTGAGTTCCTAAGAGGTTTTTGTCTCCTATAATGATAATGTCTTGAAGCCCTTCTTCCTCTAGGGCTAGGAGATCGTGAAGGTGTTCTTGAATGTCTTCCACTTCATGGAGTCTTAGGAGGGGTGGATGGAGGAGAGTTTTTTCCACCACTAACGCACATGTTGTTAAATTGGTCATTAAGTTGCTGAGCCAAGAGTCTATCTTTCTCTTCCTAGAAGGATTTCCTTTCTATCTCCAACAAGGTTTGTCTCTCCAACTCTAGGATTCTAAATTGTTCTTCCTTTTCATCTTGTTCATTTAGGAAGGCTTTCTTTTCACACTCAATTCTCTTAAGTCTTTCACTCATGTATCTTGAAGATTTTTTGAGCGGTGAACTTGGTCTTGAATGTCTAAACAAATTATTGGTGTATGTTGCATTTACACGAGTGTCATAAGGTTCATCATCTTGGTTTTTATTTTGTGATTGCTCATCTTGATAGGCTTTCCTCTTACCTCTCTTATCCCTTTAGTGCGCATTTGGATATCTAGTTGAGATAAGGGGTGAAGCTGGTCGACTATCACGAGAGGAATTGCCAAAAAAATTAGTATCTCTATATTTTTCAAATATATCATGAAGGTGTTTATCCATTTCTTTCCTCTCTTTTCGAGTCATTGTGTAACTCATATCCATATCTGAGTGAGAATATGCTAAGGTTGTACCCAACTCACTAAGGTGACTCTTGGAATCAAACCAAACTTATGAGTTGTTCCTAGGTGATTGATCAAATATAGGTTCTTTTCCCTTACGTTTTTGGTGATTTTGGACTAAGGGCAATTGGTTAAAGACTAGTTGAGGTTTCTTTCCTTGATATAATTGATATCTTGTTGTAACTGGCATGATAGAAAAGGTACTAGGTGATAGGATTACCCTAAGAAATGTTGGTACCAAACCAGGATATTAAAGGCATTCACTTGTCCAAAAGAGAGGTGATAAGATAGAATTTTTCAAGGGGTGTAAACCAACACTTCCACATAGGTGCCCACTGAATGGGTGAATACCCTAACACATATGGATCAGGAGGATGATTTACCCAAGTTATATTGATTGAATTTGAATTTGTATGAAAGTGAATGGACAAGAGATTACCAAAACTCTCCAGGTTTGTTATCAAAGGATCCAAAGGTTTATCTTCTCAACAAGGATGGTTTCTAGCTCACCAACTCCAAGAAAGGTCACTTGTAAAATCAAAGATTAATAGTTCAATAGGTCAAAATGCATGAATCCAAAGTGTAAAAAAGCATCTAATAGTGGGGTAAGTGACCTATTATGACCTGGATTGACCGAGGAAGACTGGAAATGATAGGATATCAAATTAAGCAAGTTGACAGTTTGACACTTAAGAATGCAGATTTGTTGATCATTTTGATGTTTGCTTTGATACTTGGTGGACGTTTTGATGTTTCACTCACGCAAGACACATCAAGCAAATTGTTTGTTGTAAAGAGAATAGTCACACCACAACCTAGGTAAGCTAGGGTAATATCTGTTGAATTTCCACTTTAACCGAAGTTCAGCCACACTTACTCATAGTGGACAACTTAGAATCTTGGAGGCACGGGCTCCTCCTTACAGTGCACTCACTTCTTAGGCACACCAAGCTTCAAATCCCAAGGGTAATCATTTCCTGAGGGACCATTGTCTCTACTGAGAGCCGTTAAAATGTGGGACGTCTTAGTCGGTCTCTGACCTTCTGCGCCAACAAATAGAGGTTTTGTGGTCACTAAAACAAAGTTTGTAGTCAAGGCATTCATTCAGGTGGCTATACTTGCAGCAGATTAGCTGTAATGCCCCACCAGGGAACCCAGGAGAACTAAACCTAAACATGACACTAAGTTTATGGAATAATTTTTTTTTTAAAATGTTTACAAACAATAATGATAACAATGTGGAAGCAACACAATGAAGTACATGACATACACAAAATATGACTCATACATGATAACATTTCTCGAGGGTTCCTTGACGTAGAATTACTTAAACATAATAATCTACGATTAAAAAATATAAAGAGTTGACATAAAGGTTACATAATCTGAAACCAATTACATACATCTCATAACAAAAGATTACATATACATCTGATACCATAAGGTATACTACCTAATCAACATCCACTGCACAAGTCGCAGGGTATGTAATAATATATAATACACAATACAATGCATCCTCCAAAGGATGATAACCAATATATACATATGGTACAAAACACAACTCAAGTAACTGAACAAGTCTCCAAAAGACTAGGAAGATGAAACTGCAACAAGGAACATCCAAGCATGAAGAAGAATCTGTCAGAATCTCAATGGCAATAAGAATCACTACCACCTGACCACATGGAACCAAAGGTCCACTCCCACCGTGCTGAGGAGATAGTAACATGCCCATCACACGGGGTATACAATAAGAATGCAAACAAGGTATACAAGACCTCAAACTCAAATGCAAAGGAGGATCCTAGAAGCACTCTAAACCATAACAAGGAATACTAATCAACACCAGAGGTTCTGACACACGTAGGATAACCTAAGTTGTATATAGGAAGGTGTCATCATGTATGTCGCATCCTTGAGTTTTGTCCTGGCAATCCCTTAAAGAATTCTGGTACTCAAGTGACTATACATGACATGAATTGCCTCTCAAACTGACAAGGCCACTAACTATGCCTGAACCCTCACCTCGAAAGGGGGCAAGCATCCTCTCATCCTCCATCTTAGCCTATACTAGCACTCAAGCATGGGTGAGACATTAATCTTATTAGTTTAATCTAGTGCATCCTAATTAATTCATTATGTTATCACTTGTTACCAATACTTACAATAAGCAAATCCTAGCAACCACTTGTGGGCTCCGTTACTTATTGCAAGCCACCTTCTACTATACAACTAGGTAACTACCCTAGGTTCACAAAAGAGTATCATAAGGATAAATCATAATTCAAATCGCATCCTGTACATCCAGGTGCACATAGGTTCTCAATAACCCTAAAACATCCACAGTATCCTCACAAGACCAAACAACACATCAAAACTGAACCAAGTTGAGTCTAAGAATATTAGGACTATGGCATCATCATAAATCACGAACTAACCTCACATTAATATCATACAAAAAGTACAATCCCAAAACCTCTGGATTTATATCCTAAGGGTCATCTAGTCCAACAAACACCTAAAAACATGATAACATAAAAGAACATACAATTCATTTAAAAACGCACCCAAAACACATCCTAGTATAATCAAATCATATTCAGAATGCATTAAATTAAATACAATGCTAACGTAAGGACAAACAAATTTATAATCCCTAATCATGCAATTTCATTTATCCATTACAATTAATATAAAAAATAATTAAATATCCCATTTTTGGTAGAACGTTAACATTTCCTATCGATCTATTTATACAACACCATATAAATACATCTAGGAAATAATTACCAATTCCAGTTATAATTATGAAGCTACAAAATTTCTAGGTGCAACATAAGCATTAACACAAGTTGTCTAATAATACCTCTATTATTAACTAGTTAACACCATAGAAAGCTAATAAAATAAAAATTGAAAGAATAAATCCTCCTTGATTTATAAATTAATAATAATATTAATTATCTTTTATAAAGAACACAATCCCCTTCTTAGATATATTTCCCAATTTTAAAATAAAACTAAAACATATTTAAAATATATAATTTAATAAATATATAAATATATATTAATAAAGTTAATATATATATACATATATACAAACTATACTAACTATCATCTACATTAATTAAAATATAATTTAAATAATTTAAAATTAAATTATGCTAATTTAAAATAGATTAAACTAAACTAACAATAAAATAACATTAACTAACATTAAAATTTAATAATAATTAAAAAAAAACTGAAATCTAAAAATATTTAAATAACCAAAGTTAATTAAATAAATTTTAAAATATATTTAAAAAAATGATACTTTTTTTTTTTTTTTTTGGGGGGGGGGGGCGTGGCCCCCACCCCTCTGATTAAACTGCACTGGCCTCCCCTTTAAAAGGGAGGAGCACGACCTGTGGCCGGTTGCCGAGCTGGCTCCAATGCCGTGCGTATGGGTGGGGGAGTTGGTGGCCCCCACCTCCTCTGGCAAATTCATTAATTTTTTTTTAATTAAATTTTTTTTCTTTAAACATAAAACACTGTGTTTTCTTTAAAACCAGTTAATACATTTTTTTTTTTTTAAATTTTTAAAGAATTCCGAAAATAGAATAATTAAAAGACTTTCTTTCTTTTTATCTTTTCTATCAATTTTAATTGGCTGGTGTAATTATTTTTAATTCTCTGTATTTTTACAGAGAGTTTTTTTTTTTGAAAACAATAAATTTTCCAAAGCTATTAATTTACAAGAAATAATTTTATTTCCTCTATAGTCCTAACTATAGGGAATTTGATTTTTCCCGTTTAAGCGCTTTCCACAAGGTTTCATCCAATGAAATTTTGACAGCATTTCCTTACTAATCTAAAATATTTTTATCTTTAAAAAATCAAGGATCTAGGTTTTCAAAAATACACATTTCAACAATAATTTCAAACTATAAACCGTTATTCCCATTTGCACCTAATGCTATAAAATGAAACTCCTTTATGCCCACAAGCACAGATATGACATGAAAGCTTGAATAAAATACAAAATTTATCTAAGAACATATTTTCTAAATGAAATCATCAAAACACATAATAAACAAACAAGGAATGAGCACACAAAGGATCCTATCTTTTCGGATGCATGGGAGATGGGGAGCCGAAAACTAGAATTGACATGAGCAAGACCCTACCTCAATAACTGATGAGAGAAACACAATGCAAAAATCTAAGCAAGATGAATTTCCAAATTATGGTCCAAAAGCCAAGCACACACAAAAGCTCTCCCAAAATCCTTCAAAACCTGTTATGTTCAAATGAGAGTAGATTCCTCCTAAAGAGGATCAACTTCCCCTAATCAAGCAAACCCTAATAACAACACACTAGATAACTCCTAAAAGAACTCAACTCCAAAATTGAAAGAAAATAACAATTAATTAATTAAAATATCTTTTAATTCCTCAACTCAACTTTGAATCCTAAAATCAAGTTGAAAGCTTTGAGTTTGAAAATACCTTTTCAACAAAAAATATGCACATGTAATTAATAAAATATTAAATTAAATAAATTGAATATTTAAAGCACAATAATCCATGCAACTTAATATTTAATTATTTAATAAGGCATAAAAGAATATTCACTCCAATTTTCAATTAATTATTCAATTAAATATTAATATTCAATAATTGCACTTTAAATAACTTTTCAATTAAACATAGGTATTTAATTTAATTTTCAATTAATTAGATACCCTATATTTAATAATCAATTGCAATAATATTTAATTAAATAAATAACATATAAAAGAAGAAAACTAATAAAATAAATGGCTATGGGCGACCGCTCTGGAGGTAACAGCTATGGAGGAAAGGGCTATGGAGGTAACGGCTATGGTGCCTATGACCATGGAGAAGCTGAGCATGGAGGCTGGGGTAATGGAGGAACTGGATCTCCTGGGTTAGGTATTAACGACAGAGGCTCCAATGGTTTTGGGTTTGGAGGCAAACGATAGGGAAGTTGAAACCTGGGAGGAAGGTGCTCAGGTGGTTGGGGGTTTGCAGAAGAGGGTTCGGGAGAACATGAGCTTGATAGTAATGCTTAGGGAGGACGTAGACCAGCGAAGCTTAGTGATGGTTCAAAAGGGTTTGGATATGGGAGACAAAGTCAATGGTTTAATCCTATGGGAAAAGAGGCAGGTCACAATCTAAGGAAGGCTTTTCAAAAAAATAGGCCGATTCAATACAGATGGCAACAAAATAGAAGAGAGGGTAGAGGCAGGCTGAACTACCGTGTGGGCTGGATCCCTCCGCGCAAGAAAACAACACAGAATGATGTTGGAAGATGGAATGGATGGGGTAGGGAGAACAGAGCACCCTTTAGGTGGAAGCAAGGTGGTTCCTTCACTCACCCTCAAAATTTCACCTTTAAACAGATTGAAGGTAAATTTTGGCGTCCAAAAATTGATAGCACTAAGGGCATAGTTACATTACCAGCAACAAACATCCCTTCAACAGGAACAAACGTAGATGATCTCCCAACTATTAGAGCTACTTCTTTATTGATTAATAATGCACAGTGGAATGAATCGGTAATCAGAATGCAAGAAAAGACATTCTACATGAAGTGGATGGGCCCTTGGCCCTCCATAGAAAAAATTCAAAAATGGATAGAGAGTAACTGGGGTCATCGATTTGAAATCAAAACCCTAACTAATGAATTCCTTTTGATCATTAGTCCCTCACAAAAAGATAAGGAATGGATTCTTAAGAGTGGGCCCTTTATCATGGACGGGAAAGGTATCTATATTAGAGATTGGAAACCAAACTTCAATCTTGATAGAGAAGAAGTAGGAAATATTGCGGTGTGGTTGAAACTTCAGAACCTCCCATGGGAATACAAAGATGAGGAAACACTAAAATGTGTAGGGAATTGCCTAGGGACCTTCATACAAGCTGAGGAGGTAGTTGATGATAATGACCTATACATATACTCCAAAGTGTTGATCAAGATTCAGAAATGCTATCAAATTCCCGACTATGTGGTTCTTGGGATGGGACACGGTGAATGGAGATTAAAGATTGAGGTGGAGACTACAGATACAAAACATGGGTCTTCAGAGGTATAAAAAAAAGGAAAAAGATTGGAGATCCACAAATCCTTAGACTGGATCAAAGACATTGAAAGATAGAGAACAAGAATCCTGGAATGGTCTATAGGTTTTGAAGAAGAAATGATTGCCAGACAAGTGCTAATGCACCAACCGCTATTAGTTACCCATCCGGAACCTTCTAGGGATTTGGAGGTGCAAAAGGAAAACAATACAGCCAATAATCATTATCTACATATGGATAGTCCAGAATCTACTCAAATTGTCAAAGAGACCCCTTTCTCACTAGTTGATGGCCCTCCTATGGAAGAATCCCCAATTATAGGAGAGGTGGGGGAAGGAGATTTGATTGTGCTTGACTCATGGGAGGAAGTAACACACACCCCCAAAGCCAAGAAATATGCAGACATAGGTAGAGTCTCCAAACCAGAATCACCCTTTGAAGGGAACTATTTTGAGGCTACAGGAGATCAATTGATAGTAGTAATGGATGAGTTTGTTTCGGGCTTCTGCAAATACATACAAATTACACCAATAAGAAATCTGGAACAAAGCATGAAGGAAATGGATAACAATGAAGAGAACAACTGGAACACTGAATCCGAATATGGAACTCAAGAGGAAGAAGATGGTGAAGATAATTTAGGGTTTAATGATCAAATTTCCATTGTGGAGCAAATAACTATTAGTCAATCTGAGTCAAAGATAAAGAAACTAGATGTAAAAGAGAAACTACAAAGAGGGCACAAATCAACTAAGGCTAAGCTTTCCATGGCTGGGAATGCTTCAGATCAGTCAAAATTGCTAAGGTGGGGAAGAGGATATCCATCTTCCCGAAAGCCATGAGGCTCCTATCATGGAATGTTAGGGGCTACAATGCCCTTGACAAAGGGTGTTTGATCAAGAGATGTCTTGATCAAGCCCAACCAGATTTAGTCTTTTTTCAGGAAACAAAGCTTAGTGGGGATGGTATTTTACACTTTTAAAAGAAAATTTGGAAGATGGAAAGGAATCTTTAGTGAAGCTGAAGGTGTTTCTGGGGTATTGTGAATCCTTTGGAAAGAATCAAGTGTTGAGATCACGACTGTTGAGGAAGGGAAATATTGGGAATTAATCAAGGTTCTTTCTTTCCAAATGAACACATGTTTTTTTGCTTTCAATATTTATGGCCCATGTCATCCGACAGAGAAATTACAATTATGGACAAACCTAACAAGGAATATTAATAAGGTGAAGGATAACTTATTTGTGTTGGGAGGGGACTTCAATGCAATTCTCTCCCCGACAGAGAAATTGGGAGGAAAAATATGGATCAGTCAGAGTCAAAAATAATTTGTAGATTTTGTGGGTATTAATGAACTCCATGATGTAAACTTCCAAAATGGAACTTATACTTGGACTAATAGAAGGATGGGATTCACAAACATTGCTAAAAAGCTAGACAGATTTCTATTGGGTGGAAATTGGGCCTAATAATAAATGGTTGGGTCAAGCGAAAATATTACCTATAACCAGTTCTGACCACTTCCCAATCTGCTTAAGGCTACTGGAAGATGCATCTCTGGAAAGGGCACCATTCAGATTTGAAAAAATGTGGCTCCAAGAGGATGGTCTCTTGACATTAATGAATGAATGGTGGAAAAATGCCCCTAAATGATCAGGGAACTGAGCCTTTATATTCTTCAAAAAACTCCAATTCTTAAAGGAGAACCTTAAAATCTAGAATAGGGAAGTTTTTAAAGATATCTTTAAGGAAAAATTCAATCTGGAGAATGAATTGGTAGCTTTAAATGAAATCATAGCTAAAGGAGGTATGGATAGTAACCTTTTGAATCAAGAAACAAAATTGAAGAAAAAGTATAATGAAGTTTTAAATAGAGAGGAAGTTTTTTGGAGACAAAAATCAAGGGAGCTTTGGGTGAAGGAAGGAGACATAAATACTAAGTTATTTCACAAAATTAAGACATTTACAATAAAGGATGAACACGGTAATATCTTTGAAGGTGAACATATTAATAAAGTGACAATAGACTATTTCTAAGGGATCTTTTCTAAACAACTAGGTATGGTGGAAATGGACAATAACCTTCTGGAAGTTATTCCAACTTTGATAACAAATGAGAAGAATAGTATGCTTATGAAGACTATAAGTGAAGGTGAATTTAAAAAGGCTCTCTTCAGTATGGGCAGTGATAAAGCCCCAGGTCCAGATGGATTTCCAGATTTGTTCTTCCAAAAGGCATGGAACATTGTGGGGAAAGATTTAAGAGATGTGGTTGAGGAATCTAGAAGAGGTGGTTTCATATTCAAGGACTTTAATAACACCTTCCTAACTTTGATACCTAAGAAAGGGAAAAAAGTAACACTTGCTGATTTTTGACCTATTGCCCTATGCAACACAGTGTATAAAGTAATAGCCAAGGTGATGGAAAACCGCTTGAAATTAGTACTGCCCACATTAATTTCAGCAGAGCAAAGTGGATTTTCTCTAGGAAGATCAATATATGAAGGAATTATAGTTGTGCATGAAGCCATCCACTCCACAAAATTGGTGAAATATTTAGGTATGATGATCAAACTAGACATCTAAAAATCATATGATAATGTTAATAGATCTTTCTTATTACAGGTGCTGCACAAATTTGGGTTTGATGATTGATGGTGTGAATGGGTATTGAGTTGCATTACTACTCCACGCTTCTCAATACTTATCAATGGCAGCCCGCAAGGTTTTTTTAAACTAAAAAGGGCATTAGGCAAGCTGACCCCCTCTCACCATTTTTGTTCATTATTCTTGCTGAAGTCTTAGGCTAAGCAATCAAAGCAGCAGGGGATCGGGGAGAATGGAAAGGGATCAAGGTAGCCCGAGGGCTAGATCCAATTACTCATCTCCAATTTGTTGATGATACTTATGTCATGGGGAAGATTCGGCAAGAGAGGCCAGATCAATCAAAGCCACTCTAGATAAATACAGCACAACCTCAGGTCAATTTATAAATTGGAACAAATCTAAGGTGTTCTTCTTCAACACCTCTATCCCTATTCAACAACATGTGCTTAGAATATTATTTATGAAGGCAGGGGCTCTACCAAACAAATATTTAGGAATACCACTCTTTTTTGGAGCCTCTAAGGAAAACCTATGTAAAGACTTGGAAGACAACTATGTTAAATAGTTAGATAGTTGGAAAGGAAAATGGCTCAACTATGCAGGATGGATTCTGATGTTACAATCAGTGATATCTGCAATCCCAATTTTCTCAATGAGCTGCTTAAAGATCCCCATTAAAGTTTTAAGATATATTGAGCAAAGGATGAGGAAATTTTTTTGGAATGGTGGACAGGAGGAGGATAAAATACTATTAGTAGCATGGGACACAATTTGTAAATCAAAGAAAAATGGTGGAGCTAGGTTTAGAAGGTGGAAGCTAATTAATAAAGCCTTAGGGGAAAAACTTATATGGGAAATGTATACCAGACCGTCACAGTTATGGGTTAGAATTCTCAAGGCAAAATACTTGGACAACATGGAAGATATCAGGATATTCACTATTCAGAACCCCATAAGAGGATGTGCAATCTCAAACTTTATGTTAGAATGCAGGCCATTAATTTGTAACCACATTTCATGGCAAGTTGGTGATGGAAAAAATGCTACATTCTGGGAAGATTCTTGGAACGGAAATAGAGCTTTGACTAACATTAAAAATTCTCTAGAATTGATGGCAAGCACAAAACATTTATGGGGGGATAAAGTCTGAGATTACATGGAACAGTTTCAAGGCCCTTTGGGACTACAATGGAAATGGAAGGAGATCAATATTGAAGATGGGCAAGAGCATAGCTATAGGGATCTAAGAAATAATCTCAATAATTGCCCACTTCAGTTAACATAAACAAAAGATAAATTTATTTGGAGTGCTGCTAAAAGTGGGAGATACTCAACCAAATTGGGATATAATTTACTTGCAAATGAGGAAACTACAAATGAATGGCCTTATAGATTATGTTGGGATCAGGGTTGCTTGCAAAAATCGGGAGCCTTTGCATGGTTAGATATTCAAGGAAGGGTATTAACAGTGGAAAGAAGGAAAAAGTATGGTTTCATTGGATCATCAAGGTGCACTTTGTGTAATAATGCCATTGAAGATATAGATCACCTCTTTGCCCAGTGTGAGTTTTCTCAACAATGCTGGGAAATGGTAAGAACAAAATTAAACTTTGTAGGGCCAAAGCCGAGATCACTTAGGGACATATTTAAATGGTGATGGGGAGATCAGAGGAAATAAACCTTCTCAAAAATCTGGATAGTCTGTCCCTCAATTATTATATGGGAAATATGGAAGGAAAGAAATAGAAGAATCTTTCAAGATGCTTTTGAGCCACTAAAAAAGATCAAATCTAGGATAAACGCTTCCATACCAGAATTTATGAGCTCAACTTTAGGTAATTTATATTCTAATATACTCTTTTCATCCTGGGACAAATATATGCACAAACAATGGCCAGGTATAAGAGTCAGGTATAAGAATGATGTTAGTTATGGGGGGAACATTAAATTGGGTAGAAAAGATGTAAAATAGTTCCCCCAAATATCGGGTGGATAAAAATAAACTTTGATGGGTCCTCGAAAGGAAACTCAGGGATCTCAGGAGTAGGGGCTGTAGCAAGAACTAGTGAAGGAAATTTGATAGCATTGGCATCTCAGAGAATTGGCTTTCGAACAAACAATATAGCTGAAGCACAGGCTGCCTTACTGGTGGTTAAGCTAGGTAAAAGACTAGGGGTGGAAAGACTACATTTAGAGGGAGACTCCCAGATAATTATTGAAGCAATCAAGAAAGAACACTCCCAGACTTGGTCTATTAATGGTATAATTCGGGAAGTTGTAAACCTTCTCCAAACTTTAAAGGAATTTAGAATAAGTCACACTTTATGGGAGGGTAATATAGAGGCTGACATAATAGCCAATTGGGCTACAAAAATGGCTAATGATCAAATTATAGTTGAAGACTTTACTCAAATCCTTTCAGAAAATGATGAGATGACATACCCAACATGGGTGATATAAAATTGATAAAAGATAAGCATAGCTAATAATTACCGAGAGAGGTTAGTGGCAGATTGAAAGGACAAGGATGATGGAAGCAGTTATGGGAACTTTCAAAATGGGAATATCGAAGGAAAAAAATTTATTACAGGAAGTGGTGGGCAGGAAGTTTATTCATGAAAAAGCACAGGAATGCAAAGTCGGCGAGCTTAAATAACATGCTTGGCAAGTTATTAACTTAAAAAGGAGAGTAATATATCCTCTATGCGAAAACAAAATAGTGAATATTGACAAAAGGAAACAATGGAGGTGACTTTCTGTGTTGATTCTGATAAACAGATGAAAGTCGTCAAAGGCCCTGTGAGCTATCAGAGAGTTAAGGGCTTGATAAAAATCAAGTCGGTTAAAATGGTAGAGGCAGTGCTGGAGGTTATTGGAGAACAATTTCAGGGGCAAAGTATTAAGCGCCGAACAAATCTGGATGTAATTGCTATTATCATAGCATGGGGGCTCGAAATTGGTGAGGAGATTGATGCAGTTGAATGGATTATCACGGAGCTGTTTGAAGATGACATGCTAGGAGAGCTAGATTATGTGCTGGAATGGTCTGTTCTGAGTATTGGGCAGGATTAGTCATAGTGCTTCACGGAAGATGGTGATGCGTTCCGCTATGGTTTGGTCCGCTTTCTCAGGTGGCACCCACAAGTAGACAAGCCCCTGATGATAAAAAGGGCAAAGGCAGGCTGACATAAATTAAAGGAGGAAATGGAGGCGTAGAAGCATTTGGAGGAGGAACATATGCTATTAATAGTGAGGGTGGTGCCAAAGAAGAAACGCTCTCAAAATGGGTGAAAAAGGAAGAAATTTGCATAGGCAAAGTTTAAGGTAATCCAAAATTTTGTTTATCAGAGATTTTTTGGAATTTTGAAATCGACCATATGCAAAAAATGTAGCCAAAGAAGGGCTTCAAGGAAAGAAGAGACAAAGCAGATCAAGCTTCAAGGCCACGGGATGCAGTAAAGAAAGAACCGACTCGATGATGCAAAGTATTGCATGGGAAACCTTTTCCCTCCTCCGTAAAATGTTAAGCTAGTTGAAGGCCATGGACCATAATATGTAATGATTCAGGATAGTATATGAATTATAGTTCTTGCTGAAAGTAGTGAAGAATAGTATAGATGTTATTGTAAAGGAGCAGAGACTCCTAACTAGATTTTTCATAGCAAGTTGATTCACTATTAAATGATGCATATGTAATCTCGTTTTATAATCAATAAAATACTCATTATTACCGACAAAAAAAAATTTAAATAAATAACATGATATAACACAAATAATCAAATAAAACAAGCAAAATAAAACATGCTCAGGGAAAGGATACACAAATTCCTATCAAGTATATGAATTCGGTAAGGTAGCCAAACAGATACTTGTCCACTAGTTAGGACAATTAGGTTTAGGATAGGATTTGGACTTGAAAACTATCTCCCCTCTCTTACCATTGAGATTATTGTGATAGGGCATGCTCACTCCTGCCAATTCAGGGAAGACGTAGCCTAGTACCTGCAAACCTGTCATCACAAAGATGAACATACATGCATATATCATATAGAAAACAATGGTTGAGACTAGGTTATCGTGTGGATCTCGCCAAAGCAAGTAACTACGAGTCTGTCCCATACCATACCAAGCACATCAAACAATAACGCAAAATATACAATGATCCATATGCATATAAATCTAAGGTTAGTATTGTCAGAAAGCCATAATCGAAATGAAATCCTAATATGTACATAAACATAATAAAATAACCCTAAATCACATATACACAGAAGATACAACATGATAATAATGGATCAATAACATACTGAAATGTAATACATAAATATCCTCAAGATCAACTGAAATAACCACACATACATCAAAATGCCTAAAAGAGTATGGCATCCAAAAACTGAAAAGAAAACTAAGAGGTGGGTATTACATTAGCTCCATTATGGAGGCCTCCCAGCCTACAGAAGTTACACTCTGTAGGTTTTAACACACCACAAAGGTATTGAGGGATATCTTCTTCCCGATATAATGCAATCAACACCTGTTTACTGTGAGATTAATCACAATGACATTTTTTATATACCAGATTGGAAGGGCTTGGCTTTAGCCTGTTACCGGTTGGGCAATACACTCTCACTAGCTCTATTAAAGCACTTGGAAGGTAGCCACGCTAAAAGAATTATATGAGTTTCTCTTACACCCAAGATCCACAAAGGCAAGGGGAGAGGATACGTTCATATAATTCTTAAGACTGCAATCTAAAAGACACTTCAAATACGTAATAAAATGACAACAATGCTTCTGGATTTTTCATCATCCCAAAAGGGCGAGAGCATAGTTTCCTGACATCATTGCCATTCCTAAAATACCAAATAGAAGTTCATTTTAGAAGTCTTGCATGTGCATTCCTATTTTAATAAAACAAAACAAAATGCAAGCACAATGTTTAGTGTTCTATTGATCAAGGAAACCTGCAAGACGATTCATTAGTAGTCCTTATTTTGAGTCTTCTTTTTAACGTCCTGCAAACCACATGTCAAGCTGTTTCAAAAATAAAAACTAGGAAAATATAGTCAACAACAAACAAAAAATATTAGTGGTTAGAAAAAAAAATGATAAATCTGGAAATTTTAAACTCTACTGTCGAAGTCCATGCGAAGATTCTTTGCAGCCCACACAAAGATTCCCTGCGGGCCGTACGAAGAACTGCCAAAAAATTCTGTGCAAAGATTCTCCGCAGGCTACGCGAAGATTCTATATGCGTTGCCCGAAGAAAAGCCAAAATACCTGCGAGGAACTAGAAAGTTTGTGCGAGTCAAAAAACAACGGACATTAAAAAAAAAAATTTCTCTGGTGTCAAGGTCCGCGCGAGGATATGCCAGGAGCTGCGCGACAAAATACCCTAAATCGTGCAAAGTATTGCAAAACTTCACGTGGGTGAGTGAGACATTTTGCGCGAAACTACACTTTAGAGTCGTACAGATGAAAAATAGATTAATTAAAATAAATATGAAATGAGGCCGAAATTAATTTCTGGCCCCATGGTGGGTGCCAAAAATATGTGCTGAAAAGTTGACATACTTCTATGAGTCATTATATTCAAGATTGCTCAAGAATGAGGTCTCAAATAGTGACTCATAGCTCAATATTCATGGAGTGCAAGAGTTTGTAATGAAGGTCCTCAGTTTAGACCTAGTTATGCCCATGCAAGTACACCATGAAATAAGAGATTCAAAGAGAAAGAGCAAGAATGCTAGTCTCCATGATCATCAAATATACATTACAAATGAAAATGAAAACTATTCTATATGATAAGAATGCATGAAAGTAAATTAATCTATGAAAGGAAAATATGCAAGATTAATCTATGAAAGGAAATATGAAAGTTTAATCTATGAAAGGAAATATGAATCTATTCTAAATGGATTGTCATGGATGCATGAGATAAGAAGACAAGAAGAAGAGAAGTTGCATGGTTCAAGCTCAAATGCTCAAACTCTCCTCCGAAATTGCTCTCCAAACCTACAGCATAACAATAACATAAAAACTCTACCTATCCAAATGAGAAGGAGAGGGCTCCTTATAAAGGAAAGTGTGGAGAGGAAAGCATCCTCAAGAGAAATGTGGGATAAATCCCTAAAAGGCAAGTAAGAGGGAAAAGCCCACCATTTAGGAATACGTGTGGAGAAAAATGAGTTTTATTTATTTTTTATTTGATTTATTTCCTTTTTCATCACAAAGAGGGAATTTAGTGGAGATTTTATTTATTTAATTAAAAGTGGGATTTTCTTTTAATTAAATAAGATTATTTTATTTAATTAAAAGAGATATTTTAATTAAATAAAATAAGATTAATTAATTAAAAGAGAGATTTTAATTAAATAAGATAAGATTATTTAATTAAAAGAGAGATTTTAATTAAATAAGATTATTTTATTTAATAAAAAGGGATGTTTCTTTTAATTAAATAAGATTATGGATAAAATGATCAAACCTTAGGAAATATTGAAATAATTGAATTAATTATGATTTGATCAAGGAAATTGATTTGAATTGAAAATATTGCGAGGCATTGATTCAAGAATTTGAGAAATTGATTCTGTCATTTGATAAATTGAAGAATGGGGGCCCATAGTCTAGGCGACCATTTTAGGGTGCATACAAGTAGATCCTCTAGGACTCTTTAGGACTATTATTACATCTCTCTCTCTCTCTCTCTAAATTATGTATATATTAGAGTTATGTATAAATCTTATTCGTGTATAGTTAGATGTTAAAAATTTATCTTAAGACCCCTTTGTACATCGTAAGACCCTTTAACACACTTAGAGGATGGGCCTTAGTACATTCTAGGACCCTTTAGGACCCCTATTGTGACATAAAACTCTTTAAGAACCCTTAGGACCCTTTAAGACACCTAGAATGACCTATTATAACTCTTTAAGAACCCTTATGACCCTTAAAACCTAATAGGATCCCTTAAGATCTAATAGAACTAATATGACCTATTAAGACCAATTAGTAGATCCTCTAGGAATCTTTAGGACTATTATTACATCCTAGGACCCTTTAGGACCCCTATTGTGACATAAAACTTTTTAAGAACCCTTAGGACCCTTTAAGACACATAAGATGACCTATTAGAACTCTTTACGAACCGTTAGGGCCCTTAAAACCTAATAGGACCCCTTGAGACCTAATAGGAAAAATATGACCTATTAAGACCAATTAGTACATCCTAGGACTCTTTAGCACTATTAGTACATCTTAGGACCCTTTAGGACCCCTATTGTGACATAAAAATCTTTAAGAACTCTTAGGACCCTTTAAGATACATGAGATGACCTATTAGAACTCTTTAAGAACCCTTACGAGCCTTAAAACCTAATATGACCCCTTAAGACTTAATAGGACAAATATGACCTATTAAGACCAATTAGTACATCCTAGGACCCTTGAGGACTATTAGTACATCCTAGGACCCTTTAGGACCCGTATTGTGACACAAAACTCTTTAAGAACTCTTAGGAACCTTTAAGACACATATGATGACCTATTAGAACTCTTTAGGAACCCTTAGAACCCTTTAAACCTAATAGGACCCTTTAAGACCTAATAGTAAAAATAAGACCTATTAAGACTAATTAGTACATCCTAGGACCCTTTAGGACCCCTATTGTGACATAAAACTCATGAAGAACTCTTAGGACCCTTTAATACACTTAGGATGGATGACCTATTAGAACTCTTTAAGAACCCTTAGGATCCTTTATGAAATATTACCCCTTAAGATGACCTATTAGAACATATGACCCTTTAAGACACCTAAGACCCATTATTAGGACCTTTTGTGACATAAGATTCCTTAACAATCCTTATTATGACATTGTGACCCTTTAATATGACCAATTAGAGCATATGACCCCTTAAGACACCTAAAAATCCTTTTTAGGACCTTTTGTGACATAATATTCCTTAACAATCCTTATTATGTCATGATGACCCTTTAAGATGACCTATTAAAACATATGGACCCTGAAGGCACCAAGACCCCTTATTAGGACATTTTTTGAAATAAGATTCCTTAATAACCCTTATTATGACATGATTTCCCTTTAAGATGACCTATTACAACATATGACCCATTAAGACACATAGGACCCCTTATTAGGACCTTTTGTGATATAAGATTCCTTAACAATCTTTATTATGACATGATGAACCCTTAAGATGATTTATTACAACATATTGATGCAGAGGCCTTGACAATCTTGAACCTTTCCTCTCTCCTAGGTGTTTGTTTGACCAAACCAACCATCCAATGGTTGTTCCTTGTTTGATCTTCTACCAATTAGGATCTCCTAGACCCTCCCCACAAACTTCTCCTCCAAGGTATAGTTGGTTCTTGGAAGACTCCACGATTTCTAAGCTCAACTGCTCCAACTAGTTGACCAAAATTTTAGTTTCCTTCTCTACAACTCCACCTAGATTACCAATCCTCTACCTAGGATCTTCCCACACACTTACTAAGACTCTCCATACATTTCTTGACCCTTTCTTGGTCATTCTACATCCATCCAAGCTCTCCAAGATGCTCCACCAATTCAATTGGTCCTTAACTCACTAGGAGGGCTAATTATTCAACTCCTTGTAGGTCTATTTTCACCGATTTTGGCCTATTTCTTCCAAAATACCCAAATGAACCCACAAAAAAAATTGAAAATATTCAAGACATCATTCAAACCTATCTGAATCCAAAATCCCAACCTCTGATGGCACCCAAAACTCTACTTTCTTGTAGGCTCTATATTATAGCCTATTAATTAGGCCTCTGGATAAGTGATCATGAAAAATTGCAAATATTGTCTCCCATCATTGATTCAACTCCAAAAACCAATGAATCCTTTTAGGAGACTGTCTAGTGCATCTAGAAATGCCACTAAGTCTTCCCTAAAAGGTCTTGGGTGCTCACACAAATTTGATCTTCTCCCTGTCCTGGCTCACCTGGTTTCACCAGTTAGCCATAGGGCTTCATCTTTGGCCTATGAAATCCAAAGAGACAAACCAAAAAGAAACCCACAAACCTATCTATAGACCCTAACCCTAATTTCCCCATGGTTTCAGATACATCCACTACAGGAAAACTAGGTTAGAGCCATTTCTAACAAGGTAACACTGTTTATGTCTCTGTTAGACCAGTGACCTTAAAAATGTACAAATTAACTCGTACTAATTTTAAAAACAAAATACCTATTGCATATGAAAGATGAAAAGAAAAACTACACAAACATGGAGCCCGATCACCTATGCAAATCCATACAAGACTGTACAAAAACAAAGATACAATGCAGATTATGCAAATGAGGATATAGTGATCCGTACAATGGTGTCAGAAATAAGTGTCTCAATCCAAAATATCATTAAACTTGTCCAAAAATTGATTCCATGCTCATATACCGAGCATAAGTAGTTACAAATTAGTTTAACTACATTTTGTCATTTCTTGCAAAAGTTGCTCGAGCAACTTTCAAAGTTGCTAGCAACTTTTTTGCATTTTGAAGCATTTTGACTTTCTATGTAAAATAGATGATTGATGTTGAATCCCAAGACCCTAAATAGGATATGTAGGGTCCTAAAACATATCTCCATCCCATGTTCCACTAAAATGGAAACTTTTCCACAATTTGAAGTCAAAAGACCCAAAACCCCTAATGAGCACTAAAGCCCATACAAACTTGAAGTTAGACCAACATTGCTTCCAACCTTTGGGAACTTATTCCACCACTCACAAAAACTCCTAAACCAGCCGTAAAAAACACCAAAACATTAAATAAGGAGGTGCCCTGCACCACATATGATCCCTTAAGACACCTAAGACCCCTTATTAGGACCCTTTGTGACATAATATTACTTAACAACCCTTATTATGACATCATGACCCCTCAAGATGTCCTATTACAACATATGACCCCTTAAGACACCTAGGACCCCTTAGAGTTAGATCTTGTTTTAAAAATTGTACTTTATTACATATCCATCATTTAGTATTGTATTTAAGTATAATTTTAAATTATTATATTAGTTTCCATTTTACACGCACTTGTAATGTATGTATTTAATTGTTAACACTTAGTTCACATATTACTTCTAGATGGCCACACATGATTCTGGAGATGATGCACCTCATGATGCACTAGATCAGGATGTACCTCGCTCTTTAGATACTACGAGGATTTTTGAGATACTTTGGATATAAATGGATTGACTTAGATGATGAAATTATTTTTCCATTAGTACACTTAGTGAAAAACATTGATAGAGATCACCGACAGATTACAAGCATTACTGGTGAACAACAAGCATACCCGCCAGAACACATAGGTCATGAAAATTGCTAAGTACAGAATCGTCAAGCATCACCGGTGACCACAAGCATCACCGACGACACAGTTTTCAGAACTAACCTGACACAAACAAAAATGCATAACTGATGACAAGTTCAAGAAAGGAACACTGACGACCAAGGAAACTGACCGTCAGAAGCGACAGTTAGTGAAAGAACCCGCAAATTGTGGATCTGATTTTTAAACGATGGATAAAACAATGTAATTCTATTTATAGAGTTTTTATTTGTTTTAAATCATAACTTGAGGGTCAAGCAAGCTTTATGTAAATGTTTTAATGCATCCTAATGGATCTAAAACATATCTAACTA
>MU227852.1:653597-671181 GCA_018584345.1 Thuja plicata
GGCATATACATAGGGGGAGTCATTCAAATGACTAAGGAAGAAGTATACACAGGTGTACATACTAATACACTCAGTATGTTGCACATATCATGTTTTTGATACTAATGTCAAAGGGGGAGATTGATGAGATTATTTTTCCATTAGTACACTTAGTGAAAAACATTGACAGAGATCACCAACAGAATACAAGCATTACCGGCGAACAACAAGCATACCTGACAGAACACATAGGTCATGAAAATTACTAAGTACAGAATTATCAAGCATCACCAGAGACCACAAGCATCACCAGAGACCACAAGCATCACCAGAGACACAGTTTTCAGAACTAACCCAACATGAACAGAAAATGCATACTCGACGACAAGTTCAAGAAAGGAACACTGACGACCAAGAAAACCGACCGTCAGAACCGACAGTCAGTTAAAGAACCCGCAAATTGTGGATCTGATTTTTACACGACGGATAAAATAATGTAATTCTATTTATAGAGTTTTTATTTGTTTTAAATCATAACTTGAGGGTCAATCAAGATTTATGTAAATGTTTTAATGCATCTTAACTGATCTAAAACATATCTAACTAAAGATCAAGGTCAAGTTGTATACCTTGGATCTAGAGTTAACTTGCGATGCATGAATCAAGAATTGAGCCTTGATTAGTATAAATAGATGTTCAAAGTAAATTGTGAGTACATGAATTCTTTATTATTGATAGCCATGAAGAGAATCTAAGGAGCAGAAGGTAGAATTCATGCAAAGTTCAGAAACAGAATACATCAGTTATCAAGAACACACAGAGGCTATCGATGAGCAGATAAAGGTATTATTCAATCATGGAAGGATGATTACTTATATGTATGAAGCTTTATAGGATCTGTTATCAGCAATTGAAGATTGCATATATCATTAGATCAAAGACTTATGTAGTTTCATTCTAACAAGTGCATCACATCTAAAATCCTTTTGTAGAAGGTGGACTTAACCGTTCTTTACAAATCTCTTAACAGAGTGCACACTTAACAGTGTTGCTAAAGCTTCAAATGAAGTAGATCTTTATAGGTCTCCACTATAATACTCCTAATAGGGTAGGTCATCTAAAGAGACCAATTGTAAGCCTTAACCGACCCCTTCTTATTTGCAGATAGTGAAGTTTTGTGGGTAACAATCCCCACCGCAGTTTTTACTTCCTAACAGGAGTTTTATGCGATATCATATCTTGTGTTATTTGTTATCTATTTTCATGAATGTTTTTGTTATGGTTACATACTAAAAGAATTTATGATATGATTGCATATGCATAAAGAAAGATGAACATATAGATAAGATAATTTACAAACTAATGATCAAGGGTTAATGTGCTAACCAAGAAAATTTTTAGAGGTACTGATTCACCCCTCCCCTCTCAGTACATCATCTCAATATAATTCCAACATTAGAGACTCCATCAGTACATCTGAGCCTGGGTTGTATAGAGATATTTTCAGTACTATATTGAGGAGTTTAGGGAAGTTGAATACGAGATTGAGATCTCACTCCTGTTTTAAATCATGAGTTATTGATACCATTTTTCAAGAGTTGAGAGCTGAGGTCTTGAATGATGTTTCCTTAGAGATGGTCCAGAGTCGTGTCCGTAAGGAAATATTCAAATGAGAGGTTTCCAATTTTATGATGGGAAGCCCAAGGTTAGGGCATATCAAGTTACACAGTGTGAGATTCCTCATAATAGTATGCATGATATACCCCTAATTTCTCACTGCACATGGTCATTATCCTATTAACAACCAGATTCTGTTATATTTTTCCCAACATTTGTACAGTGAGTTCCATTTGGGACTTAGGGTCAACTATTTAGATGGTCAGGGGCAGGGTTGAGTTGTAAACCATGACCAGTATCATAGATCTGAACGAGTTGTACCTACTCATAAATAGTTGGCTAGATAGAGGACTCTGGTAGTGGCACCGTCGATCGATGCTACTATAGATAGAGTGATCATTGCTTCCTAGAGGGAAGTAGTTGACATGATAGGGGGGATTGCTTCTAGAACCACCTCTTTCACTTCTGACACACTGGGAAGATACATTTTGAGTAGACTGAGCCAAGCAAGATCATCTTTTGAGGCTTCATTTAGTACTGTTGCAGGCTTCAGTGATGAGGCATATAGAGCTGCAAGTCTTCCTCCACCAGGAGAGATACAAGCACTTTCTAGACATCAGATTCATTTGGATGTGGTGCTTTAATTTTTGGAGGATCTCCTCCAGTCATATTCTTATATTGCAGACATGTAGAGGATACTGATATAGTCAGTCAGAGATGTTATTGGGCTTACACAGGCTCCTGTAGCTCTACCGACCCAGGACACACCAACTAGTCATGCACAACACATTTCACAACACTCTAAAAAGTTCCATGCACCCACATATCAGTTTGCATCTCTAGAACCAAGAATATGGGATGGATATGTACGAATCACAACTCAGAGCTAGAAACATTTAATTAGAAACTGTGACGGTTGTATCATACATGGATTTTTTATTGCATCCCAGAGGTTCAAACTCTACAACACTCCCCTCCCAGCTACACACACCCCTACACTCTTGATTACTAGAAATGGTCAGGACCTGATGTGGTGTGGGTGATGCAGTTTTTATTGATGATATGATGGTGCAGTGCGCTGATGATCCTCCTTCTCCTGAGACCTAGGTATATAAAATTTTCTTTTATCTTTTCTATGATTTTTAGTGAATAATTAATTGTAGATGTGTGTATTGATGTTTGTTCCATGTATAATATTTTGCAGGCACAGTTAGGAGAGTACATTACCTCTAGTGTGGGCTCAGAGCATCTTCATAGGAGAGATTCAACGGATGCGACAACTACTAGTGGCTAGGTAAATTTTAAATATATGTTTAAGTTTAAACATGCATGTGTACACTTGTGTATTTATATATTTCAAGTAATTTACATAATATATAATATGCATGTATATAACCAACTGTTGTACTACATTTGCAAGGGTTGGTTGCTGCTTCACAGCCAAAGGATGCTCGTGACACTCGATCAGAGGGTCTCTCTATTCATATGCACCTTGATTAATCCCTAGTTTACGACATGTTGCACATATATTTGATTTGAGACTCATTATATATTTCATTATTATATGTTTGATATTTTCAATTTATGATTCAAGACATATATTTATATGCTCTCCAGACCTAGACATAGATGATTTATATGTTAAAAATTTATGGTTGATAGATCTCTAGATGATTTATGATTTGACATTATATAGATTTATGATTGGCTTCTAGATGATTTATGCATGTGTTTATGTTTTACATATATAGATATAGATATACATGTTTATGTGTTTATGATTTGATTTGATTTGATTAGATGAGAATACATGTAGATGGTTTCATTTTATTAGATGATTTAATTTTATAGTTGATTGGATATTTAATTTGATAGATTATTTGATTTTATTAGATAATTTAATATGATTAGATGATTTAATTTTATAGTTGATATTTGATACTTAGATTGGTAATTGTTGATTTTGATGCTTTGATTTGATAAGTTAACATGTCATAAGTAATCTAACTAATATGTAACTAATGAACCATAAGTATTCTAAGTAATCTAACTAATATCATTAGCAACCATACTAATTTCTTAAGGGGAGGTCTTAAGGGGATGTCTTAAGGTAATCTTTATCTAATAAATTTAATACAAAGTTAATATCATAAAAAATAACACTAATATGTAACTAATGGACCATAAGTAATCTAGAACTAACATGTGATAAGTAATCTAGCTAATCCCATTTGTAATCTAACTAATTTCTTAATTAAGGGGAGGTCTTAAGGGGATCTTTAACTAATAAATTTAATCTAATGTTAAAATCATAAAAAAATAACACTAATATGTAACTAATGAAACATAAGTAATCTAAGTAATCTAGAACTAAAAGCATACATAGTTTTATATATTAAAACCACTGAACCATATGTATAAAAGAATATATAAAAGAATGTGTACATAAAAACATATATAAAAGCATATATAAAACCATATGTATAAAATCTTATAAAATTTAGCATATATAAAACCATTGAACCATATGTATTAAAGCATACATAAAAGCATACATAGTTCTATATATTAAAATTATTGAACCATCAAATAGGTCCATCATATGTTCAAATATATCAACAAAGTATAGTCCATCATATGTTTAAATATATCAATAAAGTATAGTCCATTTAATCTAGAGATATCAAGTGGGTCCCAATACATGAAATATGTATGTAATACTTTTTAGACCAACTCAAGTGGTTCAAACCTTTCATGGAGAACATGTAATATTCTCTCATGATCCTCACTATCTAGTCTCCACTTATGACATACATGTGGACATTTAATTGGATGGAGACAAAGGGAGGTGAAAACTACTAGGTGGCTATATTGAAACACCTCATTTTCTGGTTGGTAATCAACAAAGTGAATACCATGATGAATTAATTTTATTTTCTTGAAATATGTTCCCTCTAAAACAATTGTACCTACAGGTCACAAATTTAAGCAAAATAAATTAAAATTTTGGTAAAAGTTTGAAATTTTAAATTTACAAAATGAGTTCAATATATTGATGTAAAGCATGCAAACCTATGGGGAACAACATTCCATCACTTTCTTCAGGTTCAACTAAATTCACCCTCTCTGCAATACATCACAATAAATAGTAACTAAGTCCTACATTTCCATGCTCAATAATCACTGCAAATACATCTCCTGTGCAAAAAAATTATATACATGTGAGATACTAAAATTTACTTAGTTCAATCTATAGATCTATTTATCTATCTATCTATACATGCAACTCAATGTCATATAATGTGAAACTCAATTAAAATATACTTACCAATTTTGACCATTCTCAATATATGATCGTAATTAGTAGAAATCAAAGGAACATCATTGAAGTTTTCATCTTCATCTCTACAAAAATGTATCAGTAACAACTAGTGGCACTAGATTCCATGCACCTACATATCCACGTTCCTGATTGATGTATTCCTCATAATTGTTAGCAATATAGTGACAATAAAAGCATGAGTAGTCCCTAGTGTTCAACGTCCAATTATGAAAATTTGTACTCATAATTGATTGCAAAGATCACATCTTTTCTAGATCCTCTTGGAACCATGCATAAGTTTTCTATCCACACTTGAACACATGCATATATAATGTTGTATAAAAAGGGGACAAATATGAATTCATTTTATAAATTTGAATAAAGAATGTAAAATGTAAACAAGAATAAAAATATATATCACACATGCATAATTTAAAATGTCTGCACATACCTTTTATCCCCCAAAATTGTCTATGTGGTATCGCTTGAGTCATTCCTGATTATGTGTCATCCTCATTTGGTGTGAAATGTGTCATGCACCATTCAACAACATCAAGTGCATTTTTTATACGAATTCCCTTATAATTCATTTGATACATTCATAGAGCACATTTGACGCAAGCTCCAACACCATTATGTTCACCTTTTCCATGCCCACTCTCAAAGAAACTCCAGAAATGTGGTATGTTTTCATTAAGATGATATCTACATAGTGCATAAAATGGTCTGGATGATTTGAATTGTGCAGCACATCCATCTAACCAAACATAATGTTTATCAATTTTTATGCCTCTTTCTTTCAAATTTGCAAAACAAATCTTGAAGAAGTGTTCTACATAATGAATGTCATGCTCTTTATCATCACTTATATAAAAATGATATTCCTTCTTGATGACTCATGCTTCAAATGTACTCTCAATACCATCTAAATCTAATTGTGCATGCCGATAACACACATGTACCATAATAGTAATCTTCTCTGAAAAATAGTATTATGATTGAATTACCTTTTGATGAACAAAGGAATAGTTTTTTTTGCGAAATCAACAACTGATAGAATAGTTCCAAGTGGGAAATTGTCTCTCAGTGTTTAGAATTAGTGTGCTTGCCACTTTAGAAATAAGCATGATGAATTTAGGGTTGAATCATTTTTTTAAATTTTTCCATAAATACTCCAACTGTTATCTCCTCTTCAACATATTCTAACCTTTTGGAGTCTTTCCCAAATTTTGTTTCATTCTTTACATATTTTTAACTCTTGCAATTTACCATCTTTGTTACATAAATGTTTTCATTTTTCAAAGGAAAAAGAGCCAAATCATCACATGTTTCACATATTCCTTTAATGCAATTTATTTGACCAGCTGCACCATCTCTTTTGTCACATAAAATGGATGAGATGAAATCACTTCATCTAGTAGGAGGAGAATTTTCAAAACCACAAGTGTCTTCTCCAAACTTTCAGAAAACCAAATAGTGGAGACCAAATTCAATATGATAACGACAACAAGTTTCAAACACTTTGTTTGTCCTAACATAACATGACTTCAATCTTTCAAACAATGTTTGCCCAATATTTATATTAGGATTTGAACCAAAAAATGACACATACATTTCATGTTTTTTTGTGTCCTACCAATGTTTTATATGATGTTCATATTAATTAGCTACAATTCTATCTTTAATAACGTCTCTACTATTTGATGAAGGATGAATATTATCATTCCAAAATAATGTGACCACATTATTGATTCCACCATCAATCCTATCAGAACAAGGAGCTCTACACATGATTTCCTAATTTCCTTCTGAGGTTCTATCATCCAAAAGAATTTTCCTATTAACATATCATTATATTGTTTTCCTACTCAAACCATTTCGAGATGAAACTGAAGATATTTGCCTTTTTTGGAGCATAGTGTTACCTACAATGGATGTCAACATAAATTTTTTTGTAATGGTCTTATCTTTAGTTTGAGATCGCTTCCCTACCTTGTTCAAACATTTCCTTATATTTTCCATCATACGAGTTTGCATATCAACAACTTTTCTCTTCTTTGGTGTTGTGTCTATACCTAATAATTTTAATGCCTCTTCCAAATTTTTGTTTATAAGTACAACTAAAAGAAATTGGGCTTGTTCAAGTGTTTCAACATTATCAAAGTTAGACAATATTTCTCTTTCTATCATATTCATTGAACTCTTCTTAGCAAGACTTAAGGGTTGAACATTAGCAAGTGATCACAAATTCTCCACACCCACTATAAGTAAATGATCTAAGTTTCTATAATTAATATTTATCTTTACAGTTTGAGATAGATCTATAAGTTCATCCATACCAGTAAGATCACATGACCTTGACCCTTCTCCAACATCCATTGCTTGAGCTTTCATAGGCAGTGATCTTGACCCTTCTTTAATGTGCATTTATTCAACTTGACTCGACTCTCCTACTTGAGCTTCTCCTTCACCTTGACCATATTGATTGTGAGATACATGCATAAAAATGAATCAAATTATAGAAAAATATAGTACATGCCCATAAAATTTGGGCATGTAATTTTAGAGGTGTAGGTCCATACCTTCTTTAGTTTTATAATAATATGCCAATGTAGCTTCACAATTTATTTTTCGGTACTAGATGACCTTTTTCTTGCAGATTTACTTTTTCTTCCCTTCTTGGTCCCAATTTCTTCTTTCCAAAAAATTTCTTTCAAAAAATTGACAATAGTAATTCTCCTCTTGAAAAAAATGTCGTAGAAAAAATCACCTTGATAGTAAATCTCCTCTCCAAAATTATGTCTTTGAAAAAACACCAATAGCAATTCTCCTCCCAAAAAATGCCTTTGAAAAAATCAGATCAATAGTAAAAAATGTGAATTAACTTGATTGCAATTGTATGAAAAGAAACATAACTAGTCGACCTAGTTCAGGCGAACTAGGTTGGGTAAAAGTCTAGCTGGGCTTTTCCCACTGGACTTTTCCCACGGGGGTATTTGTGCAAAGACCCCTTTGTATGAATCCTTGATATACCATCGTGCGAAGGGTCTCTTCGCACGAAGACCCCAAATTTGAAGTTTTCCCCCGGAGAGAAAAAAACTTCAAAAAATGGTCTTTCAAGGCCTAAAACAAGGACTAAACAAGATGATTTTATGAAACAAATAGTTTCTGATAATGCTACTTGGAGCAAGATTTCTAATGAATATAATTTTAATATATATTGAGTGCATTGTCACTTTACTATTTTAGTTTAATTAAAGCATAGTAACTTACAAAAAAAATATGAAAATATGTAGGAAAAGATTATTTGTGTTAGCTTTCTATCAAAAAAAGAAAAAAAATGAATTTTGATACATACAGATCAAGTTAGAGTGATCCAAAAAATATCTATGTCTAAATTACAATTATTGTCACTTTAGAACTCTTAATAAACTATGAAATATAGAACCAAAATGAATGAAACCAATTGCATCCTTTATATAATTAAGTTACAAATATAACATCGAAATAATTACATCGTTATCATTTAAAAAAAAAAGTTCTGTTGATCCAAGTGACAGTCACTCCTTTAAAACACTATTTTTTCACACATACCACTTTTTGAATGAGAAGGAAAAATGGATTTGAATCAATTTTAATTTTTAAAAAAAAAATATTTAGAAACTAAATATAAAATTCTAAAAGACTCTAGTTTACATCATCTTCAAATTCCTAATAGTTTTGTGGCAATAGGTGTTCAAAAGTGAAGGTTCTTTTTAGAATACTGATCATAGTGTCAAAGTTGGCCAAAAAGTGGGACACACTATTGTGGGACCACCCCTCTTCATGTTGGAAATCCTAGTAATCATTTTATGATATCCTTTTAGGTCATTTTGAGTCATGTTGTTGCATCAACACTTTAGATCTTATTTTAAGAACCACTTGCATCGTCAAGATATAAGAATCTTATCAAGCCTCTGCAAATTACAACATGATTCATTTCCTTTATGAAATTTTTATTCAATATTTAAGGTTAATTAATAAATAAGGCTTTGACCGAGGCAAACTCCTTTCTCACAACATTTTACCCTGTTTCTTTGTGTAGGTGATAGGTACCAAATCTCGGGATCCGAATTTAGGAAGCCTTGTCTGTCTTCTTTAGATCCTAGGACCGGAAATCAAAATTTGTCAAGAAAAGGGTGAATTTCACCTATAAGGGAAAGTCTATTCTTCCCTTCCTACCTAGGTTACCCTTGACTGACATTTTGAGCTCAAATTTTCTGTATAGGTTAGCCTTTATATTTTCTCCCCAGATCTAGTCCCAAAATTCACATATCAGTTTGATTACTTTCTCTATTTTAAAGAAAGCTCCTTTCTCTCTCTTCTTGGCCCTAAATCTCAAAATCTTTATTCACATTTGCACAATCATCTTCCATAGTAGTGAAGGATCATTGTGTGCACTCAACACTTGAGCCTCCTCAAGCCTAGTGGATCATCTTCCTTCCAATCTAAAAGGAAATAGACCCATTGTTCCTAGTTTTTCTACACAAGATAGTCAACATTATTTCTTTCATTAATATCTCATAGAAAGAAATTTAAAAAGTTGATTTGAGGTTTAGTGCCCTATCTTTTTTGAGGTATTCAAATATTTGCAATTTTAGTTCTGGATGTTGGTCCTTTAAAATTGAGCAACAATACTTCCCATGTAGCCCGTCCTTAAAAGGGTGGGTCTAGTTTTGCGAATCTGAGCGAGCATTACCTTCAATTTGACAATCTCCAATCCATGACCAATTGTTTCCATCTCTTTGCACCATTCAACAATCTAATATTCTTCATTAGTGGTGAGGATTGTTAGAGGACCTTTCTCGGAGGTGGCAATGAGGCCACCCAACCATTTGGAGGGTGTGGCTATTGGGATGCACCATTTATTTGATGCAACCCTTATTGACATTTCATTTTCCTCAAAATCTTTGAGTTTCCTTTCCATGTCAGCTATAGATGAAAAAATTTGTTGAATTGTAAGTTTTGGTCTCCTCGTGGGTGTAATATCCTCCACTATTAGTGTTACAACCTATGGTTTTTTGACAATGAGAGGTGGGGTTTCAAGCTCTCAAAGGAACTTGATTCCTTTTTTACGAGTGAGAAATCTTGTGCATGCTCTTTTCTTTTTAGAATAATTCATCATCCAATATCCCTTTGACATATATTGACAATAAGAAGAATAAGTGTAATAGCAGTGAAAGCAATAAATTTAGAGTTAACTAGGTTCTTAAGATAATGATTCTTTAGATTATAGATTTCATATGTGACCTAAAAATTAAAGTATAGTAGAATATGTAACTATGAAATAGATCAAACTAACCATGTTATTTTCTAGATTGATACTTGATGGTCAATATTAGCATTGATGCTTGATGAGAAACTGTAATGCATTTTTATATTCAATGACAAAATAGTATAAGATAATAGTTATGCTTGAATAGAAGAACTACGGTTCCCTTTACATAATGTTTTCTTCATTGACAATGATTCATGGACATGTTATTTATTTACTTAATTAGATAGTTAAACAGTAGGGATGTGAAATAGTAACACCTCAAAAAACCTAAAAATTAGTCTAGTAGGGATTCATGGTTGAATCCTTCAATGTCAACTAGATGTGGTGTTGTAGTTGGATCACGTTCTCTCCAAAGAATTTTTTGACTGTAAAATTGGCAAGGCATATTGGGAGAGAAAGAAGTTGGTTGACCATGAGGGAGAAAATATACCTCTGTAAAGATCCAAGATGGGATTTGTTTGTTTACGACCCTTTGTAGCTACTGGTTCTCAAAATTCAAGATTGCCGAACCCTAAAGGTATGCCAAGCCTTATGATCAAGTTCAAAAACAAATTCTGGCCAATGAACAAGATTAATGTAAAATTCCCTTTCACTTATGGCTCTGCTAAACCAAGGCAGGTTTACCTTCTTGATTATTAAGCAAGTGATAAATTTGCACAATCCTTTGTATTTTTCTACGGACTAGAGTGAGTTAAAACATAAAATTGGATCCAATTCTAAATCCTATATCTATCCCTATTCCTACTTCTACCTACATAAAACTAAAACTAAAATCATATGTGAATATGATGTTTTAATTGATTAGTCCCTTCTGTCCACTAGGAGATAGAGTCACAATAATTATCTACTTCTCCAATATTTGAAAACTTGAAGTGTCTAACACTACTCAGGGTTATGTCAAGTGCAAAAATAGGAAGTATGATGTTTATGCCTTGCATAAAGGTACAAGTATGCCAATCACAAAACCATTCTTACTAATCCAAATTATTCCTCTAAATAATTCAGAAAACATAAGTATGGATATGGTTTAAATGATATCTCAATATTAAAATCAATAAACAATTGACAACAAAGTAAAGAAAATTAATTTATAGATGGCCTCTGTTAAAACCCTAGAGACATAAGACAATTTTTGATATGGATTATATTACAATTGATGATCTCCATCCTTCCACTTTTTTTCTCAGTCTTGATTTCCCTTTTAGAAGAATAAGGGAGCCTGTCAGACCGTCATAACTTATAAAAAATATTCAAAACCCAAATATTTAAACACTTCATTGTTAAACCTTTGGTTTACAAAATTAATCATTTACCATGATGAAGGCATGAATTAATTAATTACTTCATTTTTTAAACCTTTGGTCTTCAATTCTCAAATATTTCCATTTCTTTTTTCAATGAGGAGTATCTGTAAAATAATGTTTTCACTCAATGACCATTCTATGTAAAACTCATTTTCCTTTTTAGATAAAAAACATCCACCATTTTTCTCCTTGGTGAAAATAATTTGTTATCTTTAATTTTCATGAATAAAATCACTTTATTACTAATTTAAATGATTTCTTTATTTTCACTTTTCTTTCATTACTTTATATTTTTGATTTTCCATTGCCTGCCTTTTCGTGCAAGTATTTATTCTTGGTGGAAATTTGTTTAATTTCAGTACTTCACCTTCAACTTTAAATCCCTCTTCTTTGGTATTCTTTGCACATGCATCTACATTGTGTACGCGTATCCACTAAAGTGTTTTCAGTAATCATCACAATCTCATAGATATAATTTCTATTTTGCGAAATAGTGAAAGTTTTTGTATTTTCAGAGTTCAAATATTTTTCACAAAAACTAGGTCAGTGAATTGGCGATGAGGAGAGTGCTCGTCCAAGTTGTGGATCTTGGATTCACACTACCAATCATATTTTTAAAATGGTTATGAGTTCTCGACCATGTTTTCAACCAAAATCCATTCTCTGTGCACTCATGGTAGCTATGGGGCCACATTACATTGAGGTAATTTTTTAAACAGTCCTTAAGTACTTGACCTTGTAGTTGACTTACCCCATTGATTTGCTGTGCTTTGAGGCAAATATTGAACATGAAATAGGTGGCTTCAAATTTTAGATAAATATTATTATAAACTGCTACTAGTTCAACAATAATATTACTACATTTCATGAGATGACATATCTTTCAGACATTTTATCAAAATGGAACAAAAAAAAAGAATTAATTTTGATGCAATCAAGGATACAAAATCCCCAAAGGTGATGTCAAATCATTGTAGCAGTTATCAATACAACAGAAATCAACAAGATACAATAAAAAACAACATGATTTGTATCCAAACATCAAGATCTATTAATCAGAATAAGAAACCAACCCTTTTCATCACTCCTACCAAACATCTAAAGGAATTATATTTTTCCATTAGTATACTTAGATAAAAACATGATCTGCACCATCAGTTTAATCTACACCGACAGACAAGGCACAACACTATCTGACGCCAAGGTTACCCGACAAACAGTGTTAAGTGTTATCTGATGAAAAAAAGGTAAAATAAACTCGACGAGTAACAACAGGGCTACCCGACATAGCAACAAAGAGAGGAACTGATAGATATAGGGAACCCAATGAATAGTTCAGTCAAGGAACACCGATAGACTACAAGTTCAAACCGACGACCAAGAATCGACAGTCAGTTACATCCCGTAAAAAGTGGATCTGACTTTCCACGTCAGATAAATCACTGAAGTTGTATTTATAGCTTCTTGATTTTTTTTTAAAATCCATTATGTGCGGAGAAAGAAATGTATTCATTATTGTTTTAATTAGTTTTACTGTTTTAAAATATGCAAACTAAAGATCAAGGTCGAGTTGTAAACCTTGGATCTGAGAGTCAACATTGTAAAATGTGAATTCCAAGATAGGTCAAATACTTTTATAAATAGGTGCTCAATCCATTGAGAATAGGCATTGATCAATGAAGATAGTAGCCACAGAGAGAAACTAAAGACCAGACAGAGAATTCATTCAGAAGAACACAAACAAAATCAAATCAGTTTTTAAGAATAGAACAGAGGATACCGACAAGCAGAGAAAAGGTATTCATCAATCACTTAAGGTGATATTATTATTGTAAGAGCTTTAATGGATCTGTAAATCAACAATAGTAGATTGCATACAGTCAGGTCAATATTTGTACTCATTCTAACAAGTATAGTACACTAATGAAATCCTTTCAAGAAAGGTGGGCTTAACCATCCTATTATAAATCTCATAACTGAGTGCACACTTAAATAAGTGTTGCTAAAGATCTTAACAGAGTAGATATTAATAGGTCTCCACCTTAATATTCCTAACAGGGTAGATCATCTGAAGTGATCAAATTGTAAGCCTTAACCATCTCCCTTCCATTCTGTAGACAGTGAAGTTTTGTGGGTGCCATCCCCACAACATTTTTTACTTCCTAACAGGAGTCTGCGATTCCATATCTTGTGTTATGTGTTTATCATTTTCATGAATGTTTTTATGACTGTTGAAAACTATTAAAGATTGTGAACAAACAATACATGCATAAGAAAGAATAACAGTAATGGTTGGTAATACAAAATTGAATGATTACTAATGATTATTTGTGAAAGGTGTTAAAAGTTTTAGAGGTACTGATTCACCCCTCCCCTCTCAGTACTACTTCCCATTAATTCCAAAAACATCTCCTTAGATCGATCACTCTCCAAATCTTAGAAAACTTCCTGGAACCAGAAACTCCTTCATACATCTTGTTGGAGCTCTAAATGTTTGGCAAAATTTGGAGTCCTATATAGTGATAAAACTCTAAAAAATGGCATCCTAAACTCCATGCCCAATAATTAATGATATGATGGAGTACATGAAATGGGATACAAAATTATATTGCTTTTTAATTAAAATTTGAGGGATTAATGAAGGAAGCTCTGTGATAGGAACAATCAAAATTCTGTAAATGAAGGTTTCAGAGATGCTGTAATTTCAAGATGCTGCAAACATGATGTCACCAGAGGATGAAAATGATCAAAATTTAACAATCTAAAATAGTCCCAGTTCAGAAAATCAAATTTCCTATCTCTAGTCAAAATCTTATGTCCATTCATTCTATTTTGGATTTTCTACCAAAGCCAAATCTGAAAGATAGGTAGTTATTAGTTAGTTAGTTGATTAATTTTTTCTCAAAAGAGTTTTCTAGATTTTAATGAAGAATGATGTCCCCTCACCCTAAAGGGGTATGAAAAATATTCAACCACATATATATGTGGTATAAAATAAAATCATAAAAAATCATCACATTGTATTATATACATCGATAGTTTAAGTTTTAGAATTTGATCACAAATGCAACATGGACTTGAATGTACTATTATTTCAAAATCAATAAAAGATAAGTGTTTTCTGTCTCACTTGTGTTAAGAAATTTTAATTAATTTCAATTATTCCCTTGTAATTATTGAAGTAAGACTCAATTACTATTCTTTCAATGCTTGTGTAGAGATTTTACATGTCTTATATCCATGTTTTATTATCAATGAGTTCGTGAAAAGTTAGTGTTTCCACCTTCTTGTTCAATTGGTTTCCCAACCAAAGCAGTTAAATTCATTTGAACTAGCAAGGATAAAAATAGGCTTAATTTCTCTGCATCTATAGCATTTGAAAATTTGATGGTGTTGGAATATATACTATCTCGCAAGGTTGTACATAGGATTGAAATTAGATTGACTCTATTGCCCAAGTTGAAATAGACACTGATCTTATTGTTGCCCCACTTTTGGTCTGCATACCTAAAGACAAAAGTGGATGTTTAATGTGTAGTATTAGTCTTGAAAACTTCATGTAAGTCCTGAGTCTAATTCTAGCTATCCCCTTAGGCTAGGAGGCCTTTATTGGATTTCCAAAAATTGACTCCTCTTTTGTGAGCCAGAGGGAATCTATATCTAAGATCATGTTTTCATTGGGTAGGTTAAGTTTGCAATCCGGTAAAGGCCATGGTTCAAAGAATTCTAACATTAGTCTTATATGCAGTTGAAGTATTTAGCTATAACTCTTCATTTTGCAGCATTGGCGGGAAATTGGTTTCGAACTTTGCCATGGCGGAAAATAATCTGCAGAGTGTGTTTTCTGCAATTACCAGACCTAAGAGTATCAGAGGTCAATAAAGGTTGAAAATGAGAAATTCAGGAACAAGAAATATTTGGGCATTCAAATTGAACATATTTCAAGCAAAGGGAGTGATTGGGTAAAGAAAGATTCAAGGTGTAAGCTTACAGGAAGAAAAGCAGAAAATGGCTTCTCCACTACTCCAACAAGTGGGTTTTGACATGCGGAGTGCATTTTTCACCAAATCATTAAAATGAAGGATTTTTGAGGTACAATATATCTCATAAGAAATCCAAGATATAAAGAAGATTTGATGAAATCAACGCATGTCATTTTGGCACCTCGATAGGTCAAATTTCCCGTTTGGCAGATTTTCAAACAGAAAGCACTCCAAAAGCATCTCTCCGCCCATAAAAGAAGTGAAAAAGTAATTTTCTTCTACTTCAAGAAATTTACTGTTATGGTTACTAAAGTGAAAATATGTTTCTTAACGGCCCATGGGATCAAAGTAATTAATTCAAATAAATCTGTTTTACTTCATAACATAATTTTTCATTAATGTTGGGGTCTTTTCATTCTGTTGAAGGTTGCAAACAAGAGCCACCATTGTTTGCCAAATTGTTTGAATTCAAAGCCTCTGATATTAGTTATTCTTTTCCCTTGCATTCTTAAGATATTTTTCGAATCCCCGAATCAAATCATTCAAAGCATGGCTTCCAGATTTATGGGATTCGACGGAATGAATGGCATCACCTCCAACTGGCATAAGATCTCAGACACTTCCTGAAGTTTTTTGATATGCAGAAATTCCAAAATAGATTGAAGGCAGATCAAATGCATCCTATTACTAAGAAGCTTAAGGAGAGGGGGTTAGTCAAAGCTGCCAGTTTCCCTGTAGTAGTTCAAGCTCCTGAACTAGTTCGAGAATGTATAGCTCGATACAACCCAGAAACCAAGCAAATTATTCTTCCCAATGAGACGATGCTTCTCTCTATTGATAGAGAGTCCATTCTAAATTCTCTCTGTATCCCAGAACAAGTGGAGTATTCAGAAATGACTTAAAATCAGGCGATTTATGAATATACAACAAAGAGGACCTAAATAGATCTAAGTGTCAAGATTAGTTCTACATTTCCTCAGTTCTTTTGTATATTCTGGCTACAATTCAAATTTGACCAGGGCTTCCTAGGTTAGAGGAATTTATAGAAGATGTAAAGAGCTATGAAGTTTTCCCTTGTTTACAACTACATAAAAACTATGCTGATTATCTCATAGTTAATGATGCATTTACAATGAGACTGTGCAGGGAACTACAAGGTTGTCCACAGAGGAGAGTTTCTCCTGAAGCCATGGCTTTTATCAGCCAATTTGGATGCTATTTTATGATGACATTATTTTTCCATTAGTACACTTAGTGAAAAACATTGACAGAGCTCACCGATAGACTACAGCATTACCGGCGGACTACATGTATTATCGGTGGACTACAAGTATTACTGGCGAACATCAAGCATACCCGACAGAACACAAAGGTCACAAGAAAAATGCTAAGTATGGAATTGACAAGCATCACTGGCGACTACAAGAATCACTGATGACATAGTTTTGAATACAAAAATGACAGAATAGAAAAGGCATACTCGACGACCAGTTCAAGAAAGGAACACCGACGACCAAGAAAACCGACTGTCAGAACCGACAGTCAGTTAAAGAACCCACAAAAAGTGGATCTGATTTTTACATGACGGATAAAGCATTGTAATTCTATTTATAGAATTTTAATTTGTTTTAAATCATAACTTGAGGGTCAAGAAAGCTTTATGTAAATGTTTTAAAGCATCCTAACGGATCTAAAACATATCTAACTAAAGATCAAGGTCAAGTTGTAAACCTTGGATCTAGAGTTAACTTGCGAAGCATGAATCAAGAATTGAGCCAAAAAATAGTATAAATAGATGTTCAACTCGATTGTGAGTCATGAATTCATTGTTGTTGATAGCCATGAAGAGCATCTAACTAGCAGAAGGCAGAATTCATGCAATGTTCAGAAACAGATCACATCAGTTGTCAAGAACACACAGAGGCTACCGACGAGTAGATAAAGGTATTATTCAATCATGGAAGGATGATTACTTATATGTATGAAGCTTAATAGGATCTGTTATCAGAAATTAAAGATTGCATACATCATCAGATCAAAGACTTATGTAGTTGCATTCTAA
>MU227852.1:672784-707139 GCA_018584345.1 Thuja plicata
AGGTATGGTCATATTGCTGCCAACTATATGAGAAAGTGGACCAGAAGGTCAAGAGGTTGGACCAATCTAGGTATGGCATGTTTACATTGTCATAAGGTTGGACATGTGATAAAAGATTGCAAAGACCCACTAACAGACACAAGTACACATCCCAATGGAAATACCATTGATGACATCAAGAGAATGAGAAACAAGATGTGGGTAAAAGACATAAACACTGAAGGTGCTGGAACAAGCAATGCAAATGATGCCACCTCATCCAATGGATCCGGTGACATCACTACATCCAACTAGATTGCACAAGTAAGTATGGAACTGCATTATGATAAGTTACATTATACATCGGTTCCATCATATATAGTTCATATTGTAATATTAGCATGAATAAAGATGCAATATATTGTTATTTGCTAAAATATTGAAAAGAAACCATCAGTTATTGGGCACAATTTGCATCGGTGAACACAGACATAAAAGTTAGTGCTACTTACCAGAATGTATCGGTCATTACACAAGCTAAGTGTAAATCGATGGATATCAGTGAACGTTGAATCAACAAAAGCTATCTTCGTAACCTCATTGACAATCATCGGTGAAGTGTCCAAAACCGCTAGCAACCCCGATGCTTTGCACAGACATCCGAGATGTTATAAATGTCTTTACCGACAAAATCAGTCTTCATAAATTGATGAGTTGGTAAGCATTAATGACAACTTAGGGTACAAAGAGGTTATAAAAGCCCGATGGGTAAACTCATTTTTGCACCCACGATTTTTGAGTAGAGAAAACCAGAGCAGACCAAAGCGATTTAAGAGCAGATTGGAAAGTGAACCAGTAGAAATAATTGTGACACAAGGCATTCACATTCATAAGAAATCATAGAGAATCTATAAGTAATCATACTCACCGATCACACTGTTTTTATTTACAAAAATCCCTAAATTGCAAAAAAAAGATGGCATCAACTTCTACAGTAGAGAAAATTAAGGAGGATAAGAAGAAACCCTTCAAGCTTGTCAGTAGAGGTGTGTGTGCTGAACCTAAATACAAGCTATACCCTAAAATAGCTTCACAACCTGACAATTCTGGAGCATTATCCCGAATCCCACCTAGGGTTTCACTGGTAGAGGACGTAAGGTCCTACATTCACTATAAGATCTCAGAGATAGGAGATGTAGACCTAGATTATACTTATAGGGCATTATGTGATGATGCTGGAAATCTCAAAGAAGAGCATAAACACTTGGAAGTAAAGGGACTCACAAATGCACTGCAGTTTCCCAAGGTTTTCAAAATAGAATGGATAAAAATTGTTCTTAGCAGAGTTCACGACAATACTCTATGGATAAACAAGCCAAAGGATATAACAAAAGATGTTATACATGCGGTTACTAGTTATCCTACAACTGATAAACCACAGGCTCACAAGCATCCATCTCTAGCAGAAGTTGAAATACTAACTGGTACAAAATTAGATAAAAGGGCACTAAAGGTCAACACCATTACCAACATAGAGCTAAAGTTTGGAGCATGTGTTGTTGGATACAAGATCTTCCAAGCAAGCCGAATGAACATCATATCTAGTACTACTATGAGCACAACATACAATATTATCAAACAGGAAAGAAGATGGATCTGGCAGAGATCCTACTACATCAATTTGAGGAGAACATGTGCACAATAAGGTCTTCAAGAACAAACACATGTAAGTTTGGCTCCCTCATAATGTGCATATTCTTTTAATTTGAAGAATACTTTCCTTCCATTGGAAAAGTTACATGGGACACAAGTAGACCCATAACCATTCAGATAGGTGAATTCATAGAATAACTAGGAACATATTTTGATAATATTATGCATGAATATTTCAAAACCATAAAGGAAATACTGCAAGCAAGAACCATAATTCCCTAGAATTTGATAGAGGAACACTGTGAAGAAATATGTTTCATGGTAGATACTGATTTCACCTACATACAAGCAGTAATTCCAAGAAAATCATGGCTTTCAAACTTGGATTATGAAATCAAAGTAGGAGTAGCAAATGAGTGCATCAAGGCACTATTAAATGAACTAGTAGAAAACAAATAACTGAGATTTGGTACCTATGAGGAAGCCAAACAGAAGATTAAAACAAATCTTGTTGTCAAGAAGGCTATAAAAAAAGTCAAAGAGAATGGTGAAGAATTTGAAAAAGAACTTGAAAATATCTTTTGAAGGAGAAGAAGAAGAAGAAGGTGAGGAGGAACAATAGGGTAAGGAGGAAATCATTGAGGATTAGCTTCCCATCAGTGATACAGCAGAGCAACAAGAATCAGAGGAAGACAAGTCCAATTCACCACCTCCTCCTCCACCTAAGAAGTCTAGAACAAGAAGTCAAACCACAATAGATGCAATTCCTTCTCTGATGGTAAAAGGGAAGGTGTATAAGAGGAAACCTATCACAACAAAGGAAAAAAAACCAGCTAGGGCACCTGCCAAAAGAAGGAAATATGTTCAGACTGATGAGGACTTAGAGGATTCAGCAATGGATGAACCTGACACTATAAAACAAGCAATGGAAACATGAAAGGTTACATCACCCACTGAGGACATTGATGAAATATGTAAGAACATCTCTAAAGCTACAATTGTTGCACATCCTAAGATTAGGAAATGGTTAAGATGGGATACTGTAGAACAGAATAAGATTGAAGATGCACTTATTGCTAAGATGTGCAGACACTACTATGTCCCACTACATTTCACTACACGTGATGTACCACAAGAACTATTAGATAGGATTTCTTCTAGATTCATTTTTGCATTCCATGAGGAGAAAATGATAGGAGAAAGAGTATTGGTTTCTCTTATGCCTCCTAAATCAACGAGAGAAGAAATTAATGAAGTCATGGAGAAATATGAAAAAAGATTCTCACCCAAATTGAGAGCTTATAAATTTCTTAAAGAGAAGCTTATAGAGCTTGAACAAGATACGCATAAGATATGGAGTGAGATACTCAACCCTGATGAGGAAAGCAGTCATGAGAAGGAAACCATCACTAAAACTGATAACTCAACAGTTGAGTTAGACAGTGAAGAGGTACAAATAACAGGCCAGAAATAGACTGACATTATAGATGAAGACTGGCCAAAGGAAGGTGAAAATGATCAGGTACTAGCAAGCCCCGTCCACATCAACTTAGAGGATGAAGAAGTTACCAAAGAAGAACTGTCAATAAAAGGTAACTTAGATGTTGATATAAATGATGAATTGTGGTTAGACAACATTGTCAATACCACTACAGGACAAGACCCTGTAGTAGAAGTTCAAAAAAATGAAGACATTAATGCTGCAAAGGGCAATACCGATGAACATGACACAACTATTGACACAGCAATAGTCAATACACTGACAAACATGAATTTATTAATAGATGCTATTGATATTCAGTCTAGTCAGGATAAATCATCTAAGAAAGATGATGATATACCCAAGGATATGGGTACTAATGAAAACAAAGTTGCATCCAACGCTCCCAAGGATACAGATAAATAAATGAAGGATGCAACCGATGATCAGCAAGATGTATCAAAAGATCAAAACAAAGAGGTAGATGACAAAATTGATGATACATTGAGAGAGGTTGAGGAAAAAGAGAGAAGTGAAGGAGTCAAGAAGGATGAAGGGACAAAACTCAAGGAAAACATATCTATTGATGCACCCAAGGAAAATGAGGAGACGTCTTCACCAAACTAGCTAGTGGACTTAGACCAGATACACAAGGATGCCTCATCTTCCCGACCCTCACCTATAAAATCAACCCAATCTCATGCTTTACAGATGGTAGTACATCAATCAGCCACCTAGACAAAGAAGAAGAAGAAGAAAATAGTAAAGAGAGACATCTTGGCTATGACACTGGATGAAGTAATTGAAGTTCCAAACTGGGATATTACCACTTTGGATAGTGACAAACTTCAAGAGTTTGGAGTGCTATGTCAGAGAAAGGCCATTCAGAAGAAAATGATACAAGAACATAGGGAAACAATGGCACTTGAAAAAGAAAAAGATATACTCCAACAACTTTTCCTGAAGTTAAACTTGAAGCAAATGCTACAGTTAAGGAACAAATTGCTGTTCTTACCGACGCCATCACATAGCAAAGTATAGATGCAGAGCAGGCTATGGAAGAACAAGAAGAAAAGAAATATTAGTACAAGTTAATTGATAAAATCAGCCAAGAAGTGGCATTGAACAAGGTAAAGCTCTCTAAACTCACTGATGAATTAGAGCCAATGATTGCTGAAGCAATCACCTTAGTTCAAAAGATGTGCACACTTGAGAAATTTTCCAAAGAAAATAGTGACAAACTAGCAGAGATAGATTCAAATGTCACAACTAGTGCACAAAGCCTAACCTCACATGCCGACAGTATAAAGGCACATCATGACATGGTCCTAGAGGTGAATAGGCTAAGGAAAGAAATATGGGATGCTAAAACTCAACTCAAAGGTGAGATTACCAAACTGCAGGCACACATTCTGCCTAATCTTACTATTTTATAGTAGCATATTTCTGATGCGAGAAATATTATAGAAACCCTCGAGATGTCTGTAGTAGATAGCATCTATGATATACATGTAAGGATTTTACTGGAGCACATGGCTCTAGAAATGCTAAAGGAGAAATGTGAAAAGATGATGGAGGAGATCAAGTCCTCACATTCCCACCTTTTTGAAAAGTTGTAAGTAGCTTTGCCTTTAGAATAAAAAAAGGAGGAAAGGAAATGTATATAGTTATGTACAATATATGTATCAGAAGAAAAAAGGAGGAAAGGAAATGTATATTATATGTACAGAAGGAACAGATATATATAAAAGAAAAGTATATGAGGATATGTATATATACTTACACTTACTGACATATACATAGGGGGAGTCATTCAAATGACTAAGGAAGGAGTATACACAGGTGTACATATTAATACACTCAGTATGTTGCACATATCATGTTTTTGATACTAATGTCAAAGGAGGAGATTGATGACATTATTTTTCCATTAGTACACTTAGTAAAAAACATTGACAGAGATCACCGACAGACTACAACATTACCGGTGGACTACATGTGTTACAGGCAGAATACAAGTATTACCGGCGAACAAAAAGCATACCCGATAGAACACAAAGGTCACAAGAAAAATGCTAAGTATGGAATTGACAAGCATCACCGGCGACTACAAGCATCACCAGTGACACAGTTTTGAGAACAAAACCAATAGAACAGAAAAGGCATACCCGACGACCAGTTCAAGAAAGGAACACCGACGACCAAGAAAACCGACCGTCGAAACCGACAGTCAGTTAAAGAACGCGCAAAAATTGGATTTGATTTTCACACGATGGATAAAGCAATGTAATTCTATTTATAGAGTTTTAATTTGTTTTAAATCATAACTTGAGGGTCAAGCAAGCTTTATGTAAATGTTTTAAAGTATCCTAACAGATCTAAAACATATCTAACTAAAGATCAAGGTCAAGTTGTAAACCTTGGATCTAGAGTTAACTTGCGAAGTATGAATCAAGAATTGAGCCAAAAACTAGTATAAATAGATGTTCAACTCAATTGTGAGTCATGAATTCATTGTTGTTGATAGTCACGAAGAGCATCTAAGGAGAAGAAGGTAGAATTCATGTAAAGTTTAGAAATAGATCACATCAGTTGTCAAGAACACACAAAGGCCACCGACGAGTAGATAAATGTATTATTCAATCATGGAAGGATGATTACTTATATGTATGAAACTTAATAGGATTTGTTATCAGCAATTAAAGATTGCATACATCATCAAATCAAAGACTTATGTAGCTGCATTCTAACAAGTGCATCACATCTAAAATCCTTTTGTAGAAGGTGGACTTAACCATTCTTTACAAATCTCTTAACAGAGTGCACACTTAACAGTGTTGCTAAAGCTTCAAATGAAGTAGATCTTAATAGGTCTCCACTATAATACTCCTAACAGGGTAGGTCATTAGAAGTGACCAATTGTAAGCCTTTACCTTGCCCCTTCTTATCTGCAGATAGTGAAGTCTTGTGGGTAACAATCCCCACCGTAGTTTTTACTTCCTAAAATGAGTTTTTTGTGATATCATATCTTGTTTTATGTGTTATCTATTTTCATGAATGTTTCTATTTTGGTTACATACTAAAAGAACTTATGATATGATTGCATATGCATAAAGAAAGATGAACAGTTAGATAAGATAATTTGCAAATTGGTGATTAAGGGTTAATGGGCTAACCAAGAAACATTTTAGAGGTACTGATTCACCCCTCCCATCTCAGTACATCATTCCAATATAATTCCAATAATTTTATTCAATTCAGAGATCTCTCATACCTTCATCTTGCAGGTTTTGATGAATTCCCGTTGAAGCTGCCCATGTATCCTACCGATATGATCATGTTGATCAAGGTGAGGAGGCAAGCACTCCAAGTGAATTTAATCTATGCTGATGCTAGGAAGAAGGGCTATGACTTCCCCATGACTATCAGAGCTTATAGTTGTGCATCCCAGTCAAGTGAAGAATGTTATAAAGACATTCTCGAAGAGGTTTTCTTTGGAAACCTATGATGTCTTGAGGTCGCAATACGATCCAGTGAATTATGCCAGAGATGTCTTGCAAATGAGCTTTTCTATTCATCATTTTGATGATATTGAAGACTACTGGGCCAATTGTAAAGATGATTTGGAGAGTAGGGAGAGGTTCTACACTCGGTTAACTATTGAAAAAATCAAAATGTTCAAAGTTAACATTGCAGTGGAGGGGCTAGAAGATGATGGCAACCACATGTACGATAATACATATTTGGAGAAGATAAAGTTCACTCCCATCAGTCCTGAGCCCAGGCTAGATCAAGCCATCAGTGACTTGCAGACTCTAATGGGTGGCATTTTCAAAAGGATAGAACAATGGGTTGAATGGACTGTAGGCCAAAGGAAGAGGTTAGAAAGGAAGCCTCCCGCTTAGTGAACCCCAAAAAAGGATACTTCTAGCACTGTAGCAACTTCATCGAAAATGATTCCAACTGTTGCTAAAGGATCAAACCAACTGGTGGGAGGAGGCAATGAACCTCCTAAGAAGAAAATCTCATTAGAGAAAACTTGTGGAGAGGGCCCTCTTCTAGACATTGGAGCAACTAAAGAAGCAGTCTCTATAGACCCAGTCAAATCTACAGTTGAGCTCACTAAAGTTGCAGAGCCTGAGTGGCCAGTTAAAGCTATTACTGTGGATACCCACATTAGGGCCTCTACCCAAGATAATCCAAGGCAAGGATCCCATGTTATAGTTGAAGTAGGAGAGGATAGCTCCAGTACCTCTGTTATAGAATTAGATAAAGAGGTCAGAAATCAATAGGAGGTTGCTCAAGTTGTCAAATTAATCTCGTCTTCCCCTAATTCAGTGAACCCATTTACTTCCAAACCAAAAGATACTTCCCCAGTCATAAGGAAGTTGTTCATTGAGGAGTTGGTTTCTTCCAACGAAGTTACCAATGCAAATTCATGGATAGAAAATAATCTGGAACACAACAGGAAGAGGGTGGAAGAAGGAAATTTTAGTAAAGACACTCTATCACGGGCCCTTCAGCCCAAAGCCACTACGAGAAAGAAGAAGAAAGGAAAGATGATGTCTACTCTAAGTCATGATCCTGAGACTAGGCACTTCACTATGGAATTGGCCAAGCCAACTAAGGAAGGTAGATTCGAAGATATGACTGCTTCAAAATTTTACTTGCAGTAATTTGATATGGGGTTGGCTCGTCATGACACCAAGGTGGACTGGTGGAAATCTACTAATGTTGGGATAGAGGAAGAGCTCTAGGAGCTCAGTACTTCCAAGGTTCAACTTAAAGCATAAGTGGTTGAGCTAACCAACTTCATTAGATAGCTCCTCACTCTGATTACAAGTGTTCCCAACACCCAAAACACCTTTAATCCTAGTGCTGTGGAAAACAAAGCCATCATAGCTAAGCTGAAAGAAGTTCAGAATTTTGGATAGATTGGAAAAAGAAGAATCGAGAGGCTAGAGTCTGAAGGATTAGAAATTATCGAACAATTGGGTAATGTTCTTCTAAGGCTGGAAGTTGAGAGCAATAACATTGGTAAAATTCTGTAGACTCTCACGGAAGGAAGGGTGAGGTGTCATGAATGCATAGTGATGCTGCATGTGGCAGTAAAGATGAAGAATAAAGAGGCACTAAAGGCTAAGATTTTACAAAAGCGAGATGAGCCTTTGATCGAATGCCTTCAAAGTCTGTAGTTCAAGATCGAGATGATCAGCCAAGCGGAGACTGGATTGTAACAGATAGATGTCAAGGTCAAGGAAGAGTAGAACAAAGATTTTAAACTCCTCATGGGGCTTCACGCAGAATCACAGACAAGTGGTCAAGGAAAAGAACTAATTGGAGTGACCAACATGCAGAAGTCATTCTCTGATTATCTGCATAATCTGGTAGACCAATCTTCTTCTCATTTATATAAGGTCCCAGAACTCTAGCAATTGAGTGGATGTATCTTTAGGGCTATGGAAGAGCTAAAAGATCGGACAGATTCAATCAAGACCCTAGCCAAAGAAAATTCTAGGTGGCTCATCCGATATACCAAAGTCCACGTCAACAAGCACAAAGAGCTTGTCCAAGTCATCACTGTTGTCATAGCTTATAGGGCCAAATTAGACAAGGGGAAGAAAACTGATGCTTAGCTAGATTCCCTCTTGTACTATTTTTGATAATATTGTAATGGATAAACCTTTGGTTATCATTTCTAGCTGGGGAAGTTGAACCATTTTTCTTACCCTTTTTTGTAACGGTCCAATTTGGGACTCTATATGTATTATTTCAAAAATAAATACAAAGGTCGGCTAAATTTTGGTGAAAGATATCATTTTTCTAAATCAATTATGTGTCTGAATACCATTTCTTTAACTATTCCATTGTATTTTATTTATCTTTCTATTGAATTTGAATGTTTCTTTGAAGTTAGATTTGCAATTTGTATTCGAACCAGATTTCTGTATTATGATTTGATACAGTTAATTAAGGGGAAGATATGTTGTTATCTTAAGTTTGGGAAATGTTTATGTGATATAGATTGATTCATTATCATTTCATCATTAATCTTTAGTCTTGCATTTGCATTTTCAGTAGCTATTCATGCATTACCAATTTTGGGGGTTAATCTAATTAATGAAATCTCATAATCGGCTAGATTTAGAGTTGAATTTATCCTGCCTGAGCTATTTCCTGTCTAGGTTTAGCTTGGTTTACCAATTCTATTCTTGGGTCAAGAACATACCCCTGTTAGATTAGGAAAGATCAAGATTCTTTGAAAATCATTCATATAAGGGAGCTGTACCTTTAAATTCTGAGGGAAATTAGTTTTTCAATAACAATTTTCCAACTATTGTATTCAATTGTTCTTAAGTATCTTGGGTATTTTAGAGTTAAATTCAAAAGAACAATCTGTTTACCAAAAGATTTTTGATGACTCTACTAGGGAAATGAACAATCATTATACTAGAAGCATATCATGAGGAAAGATGGTGCTTCCCCATGAAAATATAATTCGTGTGCTCTGACCGAATCTTGGATTCCAAGACGATCAAGAGGAGTTCATTTCCTCACTAAATACTTTTGTCTTCAGATATAGAAGAAGCACCGAGAATTATAGAAATTCTAGTCAAGTGCTAGAGCAAGAAGAAGCTAGAGTAGAAGCACTTGAAGGAGCCACTCAGAGGGGAAATATAATAAGGGCACAATGCCAAGTAGAGCATAAAGCTAGGCCATAGAATTAGTTGAAAACCTGGAGCCTAAAAGGTTTCTCAGGACTACAAGGAAAGAAGGTAACACAGACCTAGTCTTTGAGAGACTTGCAGATATTAACTTTGCTCTTTTAGAAGTACCTCACCAAGGAAACATAACTGCAAGGAGCCAGAGTACACCTTTTTCACCTCCTAAACAAACTACTCAGTTTTCCACCACTTTCCAAGTGTTAACTTTACACAAAGTTGTTTCCCCTCCTATTATCAACCTAACACCCTATCTACCCCAAGTAGCTATGGAACTTCCTTGGGCCACCACAGTCAGACCTCTGCAATTAGCAGCATATAATCCTCTTCCTTCAGGATCTAGAAAGAACTTTCCCAATTTCTTTGGAGATAGAAAAGTATCCACAGACAAGCACATCGCAACATTCTCAACTTCAATCAATATCCTAGCAGTATGAGAGGAGGATGTGGCCATCAGATTATTTGTTGAGACCGTTGTTGAGGGTGCTGCCGATTGGTTTCACCATTTACCTAATTTTTCTATCACAGATTGGGCTTCCATGAGAGATTCCTTTGAAAGAAGGTTTAAAACTGCTGAAGATGAGCATGCCCTATTGACACAACTAACTTCTATCAGGAAAGAATTGTCTATCAGTATGAGGGATTTTATAGCTAAAATTCAATAAGCTCATAAATCATATCCCAGTAGCTGATAGGCCTACGATGGGAAATTTGAAAACATTCTTCATAAGTGCTATGCCGCCAGACATCAATTATGATCTAAGAAGGGTGAACCCTGCAGATTTGGATGCCACACAGAGAACTGCTATAGAACTTGAAGACCATATGATCTCATCTAGGAAATGGAAAAGAGAGATACAATCTAGAGCTAGTAGTAGCAATACTACATCATTAGATGGGATGATTCAAAAGTTGTCCAATGAATTCATTTCCTTCAAGAGGCAACTCCCCAGATTTAATAATCCCTACTAGCAAAACTTTCAGGAGCAGCCTAGGAGAAACAAAGAAGGGAGGAATGTCAATGGAAAGGAATTATAGTTGACTACTCCACCACAGAGGCTAGCTATAGAATCTTCTCCTAAAAAACGAAACATGTGTGCCTTCCACCTAACTACAGATCATGATGGAGAGAGCTTCCCCGATGTAGCTCGTGCTTGGAAAATGCATCAAACTGATGAGTGGAATGCTGGGGTGTCAAGAGCTGAACTAGATTCATACTTGCATGGCGACTCTAAAAGCTTATATTTAGAGTATGAATCAGATTTAGAGAAAGAAGCAACATGTTACGCTACCATAGACAGGACCTCTTATATAGTCTTGACCCGGAGTCAGAAAGATAAAATCCCTGCTTCAACACCTCCACTTAAAAATAATGAGGCATCTACCTCCTATTCTAAGGAGGCCAATCAAGGAGTGAGAATTCTACAACCAGGTAAGGAGAAAATCTCTTTTGACATTATTCAATTCTATAGAGATTCTAGAATTCAGATTTCTCCTATAGACTACCTTAAGTCTAATCCCATAGAACTGCAAAAGCTAGCAGATTACTGTAAAGAAGGGAATCCGGAGTTAAAACAAAATTTTATGACTACCATAGAAAATGAGTCTATATTTGCAGAACCAAATAAGCAAGGGGAACCTTCTATTTTGGCTACTTTCGTAGGCCAAAATTCTAACCTGTTCTGTGTGTCATTATATATTAATGGTTGCAAGTTAAGCAATTTCATAATAGACTCTGGAGCCTCAGATAATGTCATGCCATCAACTGTAGCTAAAGACCTAGGACTTACCCTCACTAAAGCCCATGGTAGATGTTACTCTATGGATTCCAGGCAAGTACCCCTAGTTGGTCAAATTGAAGATGCTCATGTGGCCCTGGTGGCACACCCTGAGAAGAAGATGTTACTAACAATCCTTGTTGCTGATATACCTGCTACTTACGGTTTACTATTAAGTAGGAGTTTTTGCAGAACCCTTGGAGGGGAGATAAAGATGGATTGGTCTCAAGATTTAATCCCAGTGGGAAATAAAAAGATTAAACTGGTCCCAGAGGAGAAAGCTAAGTTTACAATACTAAAATCTAATGACCCTAAAGCCCAAATTCTGTATCAAGAATTGGAATTTGGTAACTATATGCTATTTAATGATGATCAAAATGAAGAAATGGAACCTGGGGTAGAGGAAAAGTAGTTTTCAACTGAAGAAATGCCACCACAGATTTGGACTCTTGAATTTGATGGCAGTTGTGAATCGTCAAGATCTGGTGCAGGTGTGGTCTTGATATCACCGGATGGAGTATGTGAGCCCATGACTTATAAATAGGAGTTTGGGAACACCAACAATATTTCCAAGTATAAAGCCCTCCTATTAGGGATTATTGCTACAAAGTAAAAGGGTGTGAAGATCTTGAGAGCTCATGGTGATGCTGAGCTAATCGTGCATCAAGTAAAGAATCAATACTCTATAAAAAATCACAGATTAAAAAATTACAAAAATAGAGTATGGGACGAAACAGAGGCACTGGATGAATTCTTTATTGAATATGTGCTGAGAGAATTAAACTCCAAGGGAGACTCCTTGGACACGTAAGCTTTTCTACTCCTCCCTCACCCAAAATTCAAAGATAAGAAGTACCAAGTGGAGATTGTATATCGACCATCTGTGCCCGATAATGTAGAAGATTGGCAAGTGTTCGAAGATGATCAAAATCTCCTTATCTTTCTGGAGAGCGGTGGTGACTTCCATAAAGATGTCCCTAAAAAAACTGAAAGAGACTATCAGGACAAGAAAAGGAAGTATAAGTCAGATGTCATCCAGTTACAAGGTAATATCATTCCTCCCCATTTGGTCACTCTTGAGAAGCTTTTCAATAGGCATGACACCTTTGTTAAGAAGAAGAGAATTGAGAGAGGTCCTACCACTGGTGAATATGAGGGAATGAACATAGGAACTGAGAAAAATACCAAGATGATCAACATCGGGAAATGTTGTACTGAAGAGGAAAGGAAAGAGGCTAGGAAACTCTTCCTAGAATACCAAGATGTTTTCGCCTAGAGTTATGAAGATTTGAAAAGTTTCATGAACAGGAAATTCAAACACCGGATTCCTTTAAAAACCAAAGCAACTCCATTCAAACAAAACAAAATAATTACAATCCCAAATTTGTTGATGCCATATTCAAGGAAGTTGATAAAATGCTCAAAGAAAGGATCATATACCCTATCCACCATTCTACCTGGGTAGCGAATATAGTGCCTATAAGGAAGAAGAATGAAGAACTAAGAATCTGTGTCAACTTTAGAAACCTTAATCAGTATTCCTTGAATGAAAATTACGTACTTCCCAACATGGATAATCTCTTAGAGATCATGGCCGGAGCAGAAATGATGTCCATGTTAGATGGCTTCTCAGGGTATAACCATATTGAAGTTGAGAAAATAGACTAGCATAAAATAACTTTCACTACTGCATGGGGCACCTTTGCATTCATAGGATGCCATTCAGGTTAATCAACACCAGAGCCACCTTTCAAAGAGATATGGACCTTTCCTTCAGTGACATGAAGAAAAAAATCATTGGTATTTATCTTGATGATCTTACTATATTTTCTAGGGAAAGAGTAGATCACATAAAGGATTTATGAAGAGTATTGCAAAGGTGTCGAGAAGATGGGATTTTGTTAAACCCCAAGAAGTCAGTTTTTTATGTAATTGAAGGGAAATTGTTGGTTCACATTGTCTCCCAAGAAGGCATGAGGATCGACCTAGAAAGGGTAAGAGAAATCCAACAATTGAGTTTACCTATGAACAAAACTGGAGTGAAATCATTTTTCGGCCAGGTAAACTTTCTCAGAAGGTACGTTCCAGATTTTTTTGAAATCACCAAATGCATAGTGGACATGATGAAAGGAAATGTGAGTTTCAAGTGGAACGACCCTAGTAAACAAGCTTTCAAAAGCATAAAGAATGCCATAGCCAATGCTCCCGTGTTATGTCACCCAGATTATAAGAAAGATTTCATTATCTATTGTTACTCTTCTGAACATACTCTATCAGCCATTCTCATGTAGGAGAATGAAGAGGGAATTCAAGCTCCCATTTATTTTATGAGAAAACTTCTGAAAAATCATGAGCTGAGATACTCTTAAGCTGAAAAGCAAGCTTTTGCAGTTGTAAAGGCTTTAAAGAACTTTAGATTTTACATTTTACACTCCCACTCTCTGGTGTATGTGCCTGATATTGCAATAAAAAGCATATTGACTCAATAGGATGTTGGATGTTACAATAGAGGAGCATTTGTGGCTAAAAACCAAGAATATGGCATAGAGATCAATCCCACCAAGTTGGTGAGAGGGAATGCATTATGTAAGGCGATGGCGGAAAACCAAGTAGACAAAAACCCAAAAGCTATGCACTTGGTTTTGGTAGTAAGTATGCAAGACCCTTGGTTTGAAAACATTGTGTATCTCCTGACATATGGTGAATGCCCTGAAGGGTTAAATTCAAAGAAAAGGAGAGATTTGAAACTGAAAACCTCTAAATATGTAATTTGGGAGGACAGACTGTATAAGAGATCTATAGATGAAACTTTCCTTCGGTGTGTCGACAAACAACAAAAAGAGAAGCTATTAAAGGTGTTTCATGATGAAGATTGTGGAGGACACTTCTCCTCATTAGTCACTACATTCAAGATCTTGAGATAGTTTTATTACTAGCCAAGAATGTTTAGAGATGCTTACCATTGGATAGCGAGATGTGAAAAATGAAAAATGTTTTCTGGAAGGCCTCAGCTGGCAGCACTGCCCTTAAGACCAATGATAATTGAGGGTCCTTTTCAGCAGTGGGGTCTTGATTTTATTGGTCCTATAAATCCCACGTCTAGCGTGGGTCATACCTACATAATCATTGCAACTGATTACTTCATGAAATGGGTGGAGGTGAAAGAAACCAAAAGAACTACTTTGGAAGTGGTATGTGAGTTTATCGAAGAAAACATTCTAGTAAGATTTGGTGTGCCTGTTAAGTTAGTTATGAATTATGCTGCATACTTTTCCTCTCAAGGAATTACTAATTTTTTCTTTGAGTATGGCATCATGATCAGTCATTCGTTTGATTAATTCCCTCAAGGGAACAGTCAAGCTTAGTCTAGCAATAAAAATTTGGTAAACATCATGAAAAAGCTCGTGGAAGATAACCAGAGAACCTGGCATAAGAAAATATATGAAGCCCGCTAGGTGGATAGAGTGACTCCCAAAAGATCCATTGGGGTATCTCCTTTTGAACTCATTTACGGGGTAGAAGCCAGTCTTCCATTACCATTAGAGTTAGTGACTTGCAAACTGAGAACAACAGTGGAAGATGGCATATTCGAAGATGGTTTAGAAAAAAGGATTTTGTACCTGAACAAACTGGAAGAAGAAAGGGAAAAAATGGTTGATCATATCACACAGCCTGAAATGCATGTGAAGAACTTGTTTGACAAAAAGAGCAGACCCCAGAAATTTATGGAGGGAGACATGGTTTTGTTATGGGACAAGCGCAGGGCACCCAAAGGCATGCATGGAAAATTTGAAACACTATGGAAAGGACCTTTCAAGATCCATCAAGCATTTGAGAAGAATTCTTTTAAATTGACATATCTAGATGGTGAGGCACTACCCCTAATGTATAATGGTCAGGATTTGAAACTCTATTAGATCTGAATTGAAAACAGGTAAACTTTGTATTGTATAGTAGTTACGTTTAGTTCCTATTTTTGTTTTCCTAGTTAGGTTTCCTTTCTTCTTCCCTTTCCATGTCTCACTTTAGTTTTGTTGTGAGCCACCTTTTAGAGCCAGTTGTTGCCCCACTTTTGGTCTGCATACCTAGAGACAAAAGTGGATGTTTAATGTGTAGTAGTAGTCATGAAAAATTCATGTAAGTCCTAAGTCTAAGTCTAGCTATCCCCTTAGTCTAGGAGGCCTTTATCAGATTTCCCAAAATTGACTCGTCTTTTGTGAGCCGGAGGGAATCTGTATCTGAGATCATGTTTTCGTTGGATAGGTTAAGTTCCCAATCTAGTAAAGGCCACAGTTTGAAGAATTCTAATGTCAGTCTTATATGTAGTTGAATTATTTAGCCATAACTCTTCATTTTGCAACATTGGTGGGAAATTCGTTTCGAGCTTCGCCATGGCGGAAAATCACCTGCAGAGTGCATTTTCCACAATTAAGAGACCTAAGAGTATCATAGGTCAATAAAGGTTGAAAATGAGAAATTCAGGAATAAGAAAGCTTTGGGCATTCAGATTGAACCTATTTCAAGCAAAGGGAATGTTTGGGTAAAGAAAGATTCAAGGTGTAAGCTTACAGGCAGAAAAGTGGAAAATGGCTTCTCCACTACTCCAACAAGAGGGTTTCGACTTGTAGAGTGTGTTTTCCACCAAATCATTAAAATCAAGGATTTTTGAGGTAGAATCTATCTCATAAGAAATCCAAGATATAAAGAAGATTGATGATATTAATGCATGTCATTTTGGCACCCTGATAGGTCAAATTTCCCCTTTGGCAGATTTTCAAATAAAGAGCACTCCAAAAGCATCTCTCTGCCCAGAAAAGAAGTGGAAAAGTAATTTAACACTACATCAATAAAGTTACCATTATGGTTACTAAAGTGAAAATATGTTTCTTAACAGCCCATGGGAGAAAAGTAATTAATTCAAATAAAGTCATTTTACTTCATAAAAAACTTTTCCATTAATGTTGGGGTATTTTCATTCGTATGGCACGGGAAGTTGGCTGTTAAACGATAAGAATTCAAAGTTATAAAATTAGTTGAAGGTTGCGAACATGAGCCACCATTTGTCTACCAAATTGTTTGAATTTGAAGCCTCTGATATTAGTTATTCTTTCCCCCTGCATTCTTAAGAGATTTTCCTAATCCCCAAATCAAATCATTCAAAGCATGGCTTCCAAATTTATGGGATTTGATGGAATGAATGGAATCACCTCCAACTGGCATAAGATCTCGGACACTTTCTTGAAGTTATTTGATATGCATAACTTCAAAAATAGATTGAAGGCAGATCAAATGCATCCTATTACTAAAAAGCTTAAGGAGAGCAGGTTAGTTGAAGCTGTTGGTTTTCCTATAGAAGTTCAAGCTCTTGAGCTGGTTTGAGAATGTATAGCTTGATACAACCCAGACATCAAGCAAATTCTTCTGCCTGACAACACGGTGCTTCTCTCTATTGATAGAGAGTCTGTCCAGAATCTCTGTATACTAGAACAAGCAGAGTATTTAGAAATGACTTACAGTTGGGTGGTTTCTAAATATACAACAAAGAGGACCGTGTGGAAGAAGGATGTCATGAAGTTGTGGTTTCAAGAACCAAAGAGCACCAAGGGAAAGTTGCTCAAAAAATTATATGGTACTAACCTAAAGCTAGAGATTGTGGATATTCTGGTATTACTTCACAGAATCAGAGGTGAGAGCGACGCCCTTAATTTTTTTGAGCGACATTTCTTCCTGGTTCAACTAATCTACTTCCAACATCACTTCATTGATTGGGCCCTTATGGTAAGTGAGAACCTCTCAGATGCCCTAAATAGAGCTAAGCATCCTTAGTTCTTTTGTATATTCTGGCTACAATTCAAATTTGACTAGGGCTTCCTAGGTTAGAGAAATTTATAGAAGATGTAAAGAGCTATGAATTTTTCCCTTCTTTACAACTACATAACAGCTATGCTGATTATCTTAGAGTTAATGATGCATTTACAATGACAATGTGCATGGAACTACAAGGTTGTCCAGAGAGGAGATTTTCTCTTAAAGCCATGGCTTTTATCAGCCAATTCAGATGCTATTTTATTCAATTTGGAGATCTCTCATACCTTCATCTTGCAGGTTTTGATGACTTCCCTTTGAAGCTACCCAGGTATCCTAACGATATGATCATGCTGATCGAGGTGATGAGGCAAGCACTCCAATTGAATTTAATCTATGATGATTCTAGGAAGAAGGGATATGACTTCCCCATGACTATTGGAGCTTACAGTTGTGCATCCTGATCAGAGGCGAAGAATTTTCTAAAGACATTCTTGAAGAGGTTTGCTTTAGAAATCTATGATGTCCTGAGGCCGCAGTACGATCCAGTGAATTATGCCAGAGATGTCTTGCAAATGAGGCATGCTATTCATCATGTCGATGATATTGAAGACTACTGGGCCAATTGTAAAGATTATTTGGAGAGTAGGGAGAGGTTCTACGCTCGGTTAACTATTGAACAAATCAAAAGGTTCAAAGTTAACATTGCAGTGGAGGGGCTAGAAGATGATGGAAACCCCATGTATGATAATACATATCTGGAGAAGATAATGTTCATTCCCATCAGTTTTGAGCCTATGCTAGATCAAGCCATCAGTGACTTGTAGACTCTAATGGGTGGCATTTTCAAAAGGATAGAACAATGGGTTGAATGGACTGCAGGCCAAAGGAAGAGGTTAGAAAGGAAGCCTCCTGCTTAGCGAACCCCGACAAAGGATACTTCTAGAGCTACAACAACTTCATTAGCAACGATTCCAACTATTGCTAAAGGATCAAACCAACCAGTGGGAGGAGGTGATGAACCTTCTGAGAAGACAATCTCATTAGAGAAGACTTGTGGAGAGGGCCCTCTTCTAGAAATTGGAGCACCTAAAGAAGCAGTCAAATCTACAGTTGAGATCACTAAAGTTGCAAAGCCTGAGCGACCAGCTAAGGCTATTATTGTGGATATCCAAGTCGGGACCTCTACCCAAGAGACTCCAAGGCGAGGATCCCCTATTATAGTTTAAATAGGAGAGGATAGCTCTAGTACCTCCGCTAAAGAATTAAATAAAGAGGTTGGGAAGCAACAGGAGGTTTCTCAAGTTGTCAAATTAATCTCATCTTCCCCTACTTCATTGAACCCATTTACTTCCAGACCAAAATCTACTCCCACAGTCATAAGGAAGTTGTTCATTAAGGAGTTGGTTTCTGCCAACAAAGTTACCGGCGTAGAGTCATGGATAGAAAATACTCTGGACTGCAAGAGGAAGAGGGCAGAAGAAGGAAATTCCAGCAAAGACACTCTATCATGGGCCCTTCAGCCCAAATCCACTACAAGAAAGTAAAGATGATGTCTACTCTAGGTCGTGATCTTGAGACGGGGCACTTCACTATGAAAGTGGCCAAGCCAACTAAGGAAGGTAGATTCGAAGATATGACTACTTCAAAATTTCAGTTGCAGTCATTTGACATGGGGTTGGCTCATCATGACACCAAGGTGGACTAGTGGAAATATACTAAGGTGGTGATAGACGAAGAGCTCAAGGAGCTCAAGATTGCCAAGGTTAAACTTAAGGCAGAAGTGGCTGAGCTAACCAACTTCATCAGACAACTCCTCACTCTGATTGCAAGAATTCCCAGAACCCAAACCACCTTTGATCCCAGTGCTATAGAAAACCAAGCCGTCATAGCTAAGTTGCAAGAAGATTGGCATTTTGGACAGATTGGCAAAAGATGTATCAAGAGGCTAGAGTCTAAAGGATTAGAAATTATCGAGAAATTGTGTAATGCTCTTCTAAGGTTGGAAGTTGAGAGCAATAACATTGATAAAAATCTGCAGACTCTCACAGAAGAAAGGGTGAGGTGTTAGGAATGCATAGATTGCTGCATGTGGCAATACAGATGAAGACTAAGGAGGCACTATAGGCTAATATTTTAAAAAAGGGAGATGAGCGTTTGATCGAATGGCTTCAAAGTCTAGAGTTCAAGACCGAGATGATCATCCAAGTGGAGGCTAGATTGCAATAGATAGATGTCAAGGTCAAGGAAGAGCAGAACAAAGATTTTAAACTGCTCATGGGGCTTCATGCAGAATCACAGACAAGTGGTCAAGGAAAAGAATTGATCAGAGTGACCAACATGTAGAAGTCATTCTCTGATTATCTGCATAATCTAGCAAACTAGTCTTCTTCTCATTTAGATAAGGTCCCAGAACTCCAACAATTAAGTGGATGTATCTTCAGGTCTATGGAAGAGATAAAAGATGAAACATATTCAATCAAGACTCTGGCCAAAGAACATTCCAGGTGGCTCATCCGATATACCAACGTCCATGTCAACAAGCGTGAAGAGATCATCTAAGTCATGACTGTTGTCACAGCTTATAGGGCCAAATTAGACAAGGGGAAGAAAACTGATGCTTAGCTAGATTCCCTCTTATATTATTTTTGATAATATTGTAACGGATAAACCTTTGGTTATCATTTCTGGTTGGGGAAGTTGAACCGTTTCGGTTACCCCTTTTTGTGATGGTCTATTCTGGGACTCTATATGTATTATTTCCAAAATCAATACAAAGGTCGGCTAAATTTTGGTGAAAGATAGCATTTTGCTGAGTCAATTGTGTTTCTGAATACCATTTCTTTAACTATTCCATTGCATTTCATTTATCTTTCTATTGAATTCAAATGTTTCTTTGAAGTTAGATTTACAATCTATATTCGAACCAGATTTTTGTATTATGATTTGATACAGATAATTAAGGGGAAGATCTGTTGTTATCTTAAGTTTGGGAAACATTTATGTGATATAGATTGATTCATAATCATTTCATCATTAATCTTTAGTCTTGCATCTGCATTTTCAGTAGCTATTCATGCATTACCAATTGTGGGGGTTAATCTGATTGATGAAATCTCAGAATCGACTAGATTTAGAGTTGAATTTATCCTGCCTGAGCTATTTCCTATCTAGGTTTAGCTTGGTTTACCTCTTCTATTCTCGAGTCAAGAACATACCCTGTTAGATTAGGAAAGATCAAGATTCACTGAAAAGCATTCATATAAGGGAGTTGTACCTTTAAATTTAGAGGGAAATTAGTTTTTCAATAACAATTTTCCAACTGTTGTATTCAATTGTTCTTAAGTATTTTGGGCATTTTAGAGTTAAATTCAAAAGAACAATCTATTTACCAACACTTATCAATTATTGGATATAGTCATTTAGTTCATTATTTAAAGTTGTTGATATATTATATTCAACATGTTGAATGATATCATTTTTGGTTACTGATCACGCTGTTGATATTCACGTTTTGTCATTGATGTCAACATATATTTCTGTAGAGAGGACAGACTGGTTACTTGACTAGAAGAAGTGTACGAACACTATATAGATGATTCAAAATGATCAAAGTTGGATTTATGTAGAAGGATGTGTGTTTACCTTATTCATAAGGTCTCTTGGCTTTATGTTGCATATTGCGGATGTTACATTTGATTTTGTGAAGACAAGTTTCTGGACTGTAACTGTGATTCTAGACAGAGCAGGTCTCTGTGTTTCAGGTATACCTTTTTGGAAAAGATATTTCAGATGATGCAAGCTTACCAGTGGAAAATTGACATATTTTGGAATAATGGGTTGAGTTTGATTATTTTTTGGTTACTGATGATGTTAGTTGTGGCATGTATTCTTAAGAAGACCTAATTGCTGGCCGAATTTAGACATGTAGTGTGCAAAATGAATTGTGAGCATGGATTGTAGATCTGGAAGCATAATTGATGGATTTTAAATGATGTTTGCTTGCTATAGGTACCATTTGTATCTTAGCAAGGTGTTAAATAATTATTTGTATATTGGAAAGCCTTAATATGCCGACCTAATTAATATTTGTGTATTAGGAAAGCTTAACTGGCTGACCTAATGAATTATTGTAAGAAGGTATATATGAGTGATCTTTTCTTTTGAAAAGATGAGAAAGATGTTGAAAAGAAGAATAAGTGAAAGCTGAGAGGCTTGTTTGGCTGCTAGATGTAGATAAGATTTTATGTGAAGAACACTTCATTGGAACTGACCAAGTAAAGATAGTTTCTATTAGACAGTTCACTAGATTGTGTATTTTCTTTATACACTTGTTCAGATTGTGAATCCTTGAGGGTGGATTTAAGCTTCTTTGGGAAGTGTGCCTTGGGAGTGAGCCTACTATTATTTTTGACTCCTAATAGGGTTTGTTTCCTAACATGGACTATGTACTGTAATATTGTGATGAGCTCCTAACAAGGCTAAATCTTTTAACAGGGATACTATACTCTTAGTACATTATTTGTGGGTGTTAATTTCCATCAATGTTTTCCCTTTAATAGGGTTTCCTTAACAACAAATATTGTGTTATGGTGTTGGCATTTACTATTTTATAATTTACATTTTCAGATTTGATTTATAAAGTTTAAAGTTTAATAATCTATATTACAACTGATTCACCCCCCTCTCAGTTGTCTTGTGAACTGTTATTACTAACAATTGGTATCAGAGCTTGTGTTCCTTAGAGAGAAAGTTTAACATATTGAGGTGATCCTGAAGATGACTTACTACAAGAAGGATAGTTCGAAGTTTGATCCTGAAGACTTTGACAGTTGGCAGAACAAGATGAGAACACATTTGCTATGTCTTGGAATTGATTACTAGATGATCACAAAGAAGAATGAAAAGATAGCAACTGAGGATGAGTTAGAGAAGGATAATGAAGATCAGAAGAAGTTATTTTCATGTAATATGGTTTCAAAGGAATCTTTGATCAATGCACTTTCAGAAGGATAATTCACTGAAGTAAAGGACTTGGATTCTGCACATGAGATCTGGTCAAGATTGGAAGCAATGTATATTGGAGACAAGTTTACAAAGAAGGAAATTATACAAAAATGGAAGAAAAAGATGGAATTAGTGAAGATGAGAGAATATGAGAACATTAGGGCATATGGATAGAGAATTATTGAAGTGGTTATTGGTATTAGAAACTCTGGAGGTACTTATAGTGAGGAAGAAGTGATTGCGAAGATACTCAGATCTTTGACACCTTCATATAGAACCAAAGTACAAGCTATGGAGGATATTATACCTTTGACACCGAGCTTCACCAAAGTGATGTTGATTGGAAAGATAACTACATTTGAGGCCACAAAATTGGGAGACACTTTACCTAAAGTTGAGTCAGCATTCAAGGCAACCATGCACAAGAAAAAAAAGCCCTTATCTGGAAATGCAAGTACCAACAGTAATGACCTAAGGGGAGAACTTAGAGCCTATATTGATGAATGGGAACATATATAGGAAGAAGAAAGAAATATGGATGAAATTGTGGTAGTGATTGCTAGAAGAGAGAAGAGAGGTAAGGGAAAGATTGAAGGCAAATTACCTTTGAAATGTTTTTCATGTAACAAGATTGGTCATTTTGCATCTAGATGTGCTACAAGAGTTCCAAAGTACAAAGCTAAGTTTTTCAAGTCTAAGTATTCAAAAGACAAGGAATGTTATTATGCTAGTGAGGGAATATCTGATTATGATGATGGTGACTATGATGAAATTGGATTTATTGCTATTAAGGATGATGAACCTATGCATGAAGAAAAATCCTTAGTATCCCGAGATGAAAAGAAATCAGAATGGGTTATAGACAGTGGTTGTTCACATCATATGAATGGAGATAAAAAAAAATTTGTGAGTTTGAAAAGACATGATGGTGGTGTTGTCAAATTTGGTGACAATACTCCTAAGCTTATTATTGGAGTTGGATCTATTTCTTTGGATGGAAAGACTAACAATGACAATGTATTACTTGTTGATGGACTTAAGCATAATCTGTTGAGTGTTGTAAAGTTAGTAGACAAGGGTTATTGATTGACATTCATTGATGGGAAATGCTCTATTAGAAGTAAAGAACGAGACTTGATCGCATTTGGTACTAAATCCAGAGGTAATGTATTTGAATTAAACACATCTGAAGCTTCTTGTTTTATTGCGAAGGTTGATGGAAGTTGGTTATGGCACAAAAGATTTTGTCATGTTAATTTTGATAACATTGTGAAGGTGAGTATGAAAAAAGCAGTAAGATATCTACCTAATATTGTAAAGCAATCTAACACTATGTGTAGAGAGTGCATTATGGGAAAGTAGACTAGAAGCACTTTCAAAAGAAAATCTTATTCAGCAAAAGGGAAGTTGGATCTGGTGCATATAGATCTGTGTAGTCCTACAAGAAAAAGATCATACTATGGTGAAAGGTACTTTATACTATTTGTTGATGACTTCTCTAGAATGATGTGGGTTACATACTTAAGAGAGAAATTTGAAGCATTTGTCAAATTCAAGTTATTTGAAGCAAAAGTTGAGAATGAATCTGGTTTGAAGATAAAGTGTTTGAGATCAGATAGAGGAGGAGAGTTTACATTAGAGTTATTTAATACATACTATGAAGAACATGGAATATTTAGACTACATCAGCTCCTAGAACTCCACAACAGAATGGGATAGTAGAGTGAAGAAATAGAACTATAATAGATGTTGCAAGGACTATATTGCTGGAAGGAAATGTGTCACATGTTCACTGGAAAGAAGAAGTTGGGGATGCTGTGTACACATTGAACATAATTCAGATCAAAGAAGGTACAAGTAAGACTCCTTATGAATTATGGTTTGATCATACACCTACTATAAAATATTTTAGAATATTTGGTAGTAAATGTTATATCAAAAGAGATGATGAAATAGGAAAGTTTGATGCTAGAAGTGATGAAGGAATCATTCTTGGTTATTCCAATAAGAGTAAAGAATATAAATGTTTCAAACTGAGATTGAGAAAGTTGATTGAAAGCGCCAATGTGAGGATAGATGAAAAGTTTCAGATTTTGAAAATAATGTATAATTATGGTTAGATTACAGAAGTGAAAGAGGTTACTGCTGAACCTGAAGAATCTTTGATGATTGACAATGAGATTGAAGATGAACAGACTGAAGCTACTAAAACATTGAAGACACCAAGGTATGTTAAGAAGAACCATCTTGAAGATCAAATTATTGGTGATGCTGTAACCACCTAAATTTGGTCTATTCCAACTATGGACCCTATTTTCCCTAAGTGTGATCATACCCCCAATTATGTCCAAACGACCCTGTTACTACTTGGCATAATTCTTTTGAAGTCAAATTTAATGTCCTAGGTGATTTTTATCACTAAATTATATTAACTATTATAGCCATACAATTTAAATCAATTCAAACCATTTAAATCAAATAAAATTTAAAAATGGCTATAATATTTAATTATAAAGGAGTTAAATAAATCCCTAAATCAATTATCCACTTGCAATTGACCCATTCCCCTAGCCTGTTTAATTTAATTAAAATGGCTATAATCCCCTTAATTATTAAAAAATAATAAAATGCTTAAATAATTAAATTCCTATATTTTAAATGAATTAAATAAATTTAATTCATTTCATTTATATTTCCTTAAACCCCAACCTAACCTATCTCAACCACTTCTACCCTGGGTTTTAACCCATCTCAACCTATTCCACCCTTGCTAATCTAATCCTAACCCACTTCCTAATGTTATCACATTCCATTAGGGAATGATTAACAACTCAACCCACTTGAGAAAGTCAACTTTCTCAAGCATGACTTTTCTAAGGACCAACTTGCCAAGTTGAGCCTTACACCCTCCCATGCCTCTTAAATGAATTTCATTAATGGCTCATTAATGGATATTCCTTCTTGCACATCCCTCATTAATGCCCAAGGCATTAATGGCTCTTACATCTCTTTAATGACCTTAGGGGCTCCATTAATGAACCTTGTCTCCCCTCTCTCTCTCCCATTCCTCTATAAATTAAAGGGATTTAGAGCTCATAATAAGCCTAAAATTTCAAATTGTAGTGTTTTTATGCCAAGATTTTGAAGGAATCTCAAAGCATTGTTATGCTACTCATTCCTTCCTTGCTTCATACACACTCCATTAGTCAATCTCTCATATGTTTATATGTCCATTTTAGAGTAATATGCATGCTAAATAGTTGTTTTTAAACTAAATCTTTCTTGCTAGGTTGTTTATGTCATTGGTATTTAGCATATTCTAAGGGCTTTTATGTTATTTGCTACACTCATCGTAATTAGAAAGAAATAAGTCAAAGTTATGGTTTATATGTTCATTAATCCTTGTTTCTCACTAACAGAATGACTTATTGAAGTGTTGTGTTGCAGATAATAGGTGCACAAATATACACACACATTTCTGGCACCCACCGTGGGGCTCGATTTCCAACTTGGCCTCATTTTATATCACTTTTTCACTAATTTGCATGCCCAGAATTTTGTTACAGGGTTATTTTTGGCCATTCACGATCGCATCTGGGATATGCCCTCGCACTGCAGTAAACGAGGCTCACATCTGGGATTTCTCAGATCGTTTCTGGTTTAGGCTCGCATCTGGTAAACATTGAATCGCATCTGGTAAGGAAGGTCGCATACGGTTTTGCATCATTTTTTGTCTTTCTGGATCGCATCTGATGAAAATTTTAGTAAAGTACATTGCTTAACCACTAACATTTGTTTGTCTGATTCCTTTGGTCTTTTGGGTAGCTTAACGATTGTTTGCAGGTTGATATTGACAGTCTTTCATGGGAGTTGCTACATAACAGATACTAACTCAGTTTTTCAGGTTGCCAACCCCCATCTTGTCCTCTATTTACTTGTTTTAAAAACTAAGATACATTTTTCAATCTATCACTAAACTAACTAGAGGACTATGTTCTTTTCCTTTTTAAGGAAAATATGAAACTCACACATCAGTTTATGGGTTGAACAGAATTTGGAGTTAATTGAACAAAAAATCAAATCGTATAATTTTTTTGGAATCAGTAAATGAACAACACAAATCACTAAATATTGTGGATCAAAGAACAAGCTCAAGTGTATAAATTCATTTTTGTGGGACACATAAATTGAACAAGCAAACTCACTAAATATCATGGCTAAATGAATAAGGCAAATCTCTTTTTCAAGAAATCTTGTTTTCATTAAAATAGGAATGTCTAAATCAGGCACAACATTGCTTGAGGGAAAGAACCACTTTGCTTGATTCTATTTTGGGAGAAAATGGTTTAGATTTGGAGAGTATGCTCTTCTTCTTCAGAAGAATCAAAAATCCAGACATCCAAAGCTCGCCAATCCTTGATACATATATTTAAACATTAGAGGGCCTTCTGGTTGAGGAAAAAATCTCACGGGAATGACCCAAGTGAGGACAGGTTTTACACCAACCCTTCCAACTCACTATAAATAGTTTCTTCCTCATAGGATAAAGCCTCAGAAGAAAGAGTCGATTTTGTTCATGGAATTTTGACATCATTCCTTGAACATGCTTGGGTGTATGTAGAGTGGAGCTGCTTGAATCTTGCTTGTGAGACTACATATATTTAGGTACTCATAGGGCTATATGTCTAAATTTTGCGTTGTGAAATTCTATGGGGGACGGTTTCGAACGGATTGCCCAATAATCTACAACAACTTCAACTGAAAGAATTCCTGATTCACCCCCGAAAGGGTGATAATCTTTGTGCAAGGAAAAACATGATTTCCCCAAGACACTCATCATATTGTGCCCTCACTTGCATTTGGAGTCAGCTAATACAACATCATGACTGGAGCCATTGCGTGCTTGGTGATGGTTGTATTTTGATTAGCATTTGAGTGTGTACCTAAGTCAACAAGCAAATATTTTCATCCTCCACCTAGAGAATAGGAAAAATATGAGTGTTTGTTTCACCCTCCTAACAAAGCAAATCTGTTTGACATGCTTGAAAGATCACTAAAAAGATAAATTCCTTCAAACAAGAAACAATATTCAAACCTTCAAATACATGTGTTCTTCACTGGCAAGTCTCCAAACATGATCACAAATCAAACAAATTGCACAAAGTCCCAAAATGCAAAATTTAAAACTGACAAAGAGATCATAAGATCACATCCTGGATTTCCCAAATCGCATCTGGTATTTAGGATCACATCTAGTATGCTAGCTCACATTTGGTCAGCACACAGTCGCATCTAGGATTTAAGCTCGCATCTGGTGTCATCAGAGGCTCGCATCTAGGAGCTCGCATCCAGGACAAAGGTTACTTTGTAAAAGTTCTTCTTATAAAGTCTCAGTTGATTAGGATACCTTTTTGGCCCTTTAGCTGGTTCCTGTTGTCTTTACTGTTCTCCCTGTTGAAATTTCAAAACTCTTTCAACACGTCTACCTTGCATGCTTAGTCAGCCTTTCACAATTAGTTCAATACATGTGGTCTACCTACTTTCTACCAAAAACTTGGTTCCCAGCTCACTATCAGGGCATTCTAACCCTTTGACGCTGGAATCACTTACATCCACCAACAACAAATAGTTAATTTTACCTAGACACACCCACTTGAACGGTCTGAAACCCTCACTTGCACTATTGGAAAATGTGTACAAAGTTGAGAAACAACTTTATTGTTAACACAAGACGCAACAAGTACACATCTAAATGATCAAAATTGCCTCCTAAAAACCACACTTTCAAGGAGAAATCTCTCATAGTTCCCTTCTCGATCTAGACTCCCCACAAATGGATAGCAACAATCACAGATGGAGTGAGGCCTTTGAGGAGTATAACGATGGAAAACACCAAAAGCCCGAAGATACGGATGAGGAGGAAGTACCCAAATTTGAACATGGCCCATTTGGATTAGACAATGAAGGGGAGATCCCCAAAGATGATTACAAAAAACTCAAATAGAGTAAATGATTCCATAAGATATTGGAATGAATAATTGACGACGATAAAGAAAAGTACTTCCTCCATCTAGCATCCACAGGTGTCAAATTACCCAAGGATTATGATGTAGAAAAACTCAAAGAAAAAGAGGTACCAAATCCTATATCTATTCTCACCAAACAACTCAATTTGATGCAAACAGAGCTCACAAACCTCAAACAGGAGAAAGAGAAGGACAAAACAAAATACTCTTTGGACGCCATTTGTCCATTTCTTTTTGACAAGAGTATCACTATGATCCCATTTCCTCCCAATGTGGAAAGACCAAAGTATGACAAGTACACGGGAGAAATAGACCCACACAACCATGTGAGATAATTCTGTGCTCTAAGCATAGAATACATGCACAAACCTACATACCTCATGCTACTATTTCCACGAAGGCTAGGAGGTAATACCATGGAGTGGTTGTCAAAACTGAACCCTAAGGTAAAGACATTCGAGGAGTTGATCCAACGATTCATCCAACATTACTCCTACAACATCCAACATGACGTAACTATGATGGACCTATGTAATACCAAACAAAGAACTGGTGAATCATTTACATACTTCCTACAAAGATGGAGGAATATTTTTGCACGATATTCAAGGGCCATTCCTGAAACATAGAAGATGGAGATCTTCGTTAACAATCTAGTGCCTGAATTGAACTACGCTTTACAAATGCAAGACTCTCCAAGCTTTGACAAAATGATTAAAAATGCCCTCCGTATTGAAGAAGTCATGGTCAAAAGGGGAGAGATCACCCTTCAAAATGAAAACAAAACCAACAACTCCACCTCCAATCCTAAATGGTGGAAGCAAAAAAAATGTTGTTAATGATGGAGTGGTTTATGCCTCTAACATTAATTCTAAAACTGAGGTATTTAACCTAACCAATAGCATGCAAGAAAGCAAAGATTCTAAGGTAACAACTCCCGTACCAAAAGAAAACAATGATAACAACAAGGGTCAGACATGGACATCAAAACCCCAAAGAACTTTCACTCATTTGGGAGAACCTCTTGAGATTGTTCTCAAAACACTATTCTATAACAAAGTTCTTACAATCCCAGATTCCAAACCATGGGAACCAATGGTCAAACCCAGGTGGTGGGATGATAATTCCTATTGTGTCTTCCATAAAAAAAAAGGACACAAGACTAATAATTGCCTCAAGCTTAAACATGTCATCCAAGACCTCATAGAAGGAGGAAAGATCAAAGAAGATAGACATGCTACCAATGAGGATCATAAAGCATTCAACAAACCCTTTCCTAATTACGATCAAGGGGAAACATCTAAAGGGAAGAGTAATGAGGTAAACTACACCTATTCCAAAAATGATAATGTGATCAATATGCTAGACGTTAAAACCAAATCCATCAATGTGGTCACAATCAAAGGTGTCTCATTTCACTCAAATGCCGTAACACGGAGCCAAGCACAGGTCAAAATCAAAGGATCTCTAAAACCAACACTAAATACCAAGGTTCCTATCATAACTATTCCTAAACTAGTAGAAAAACATGTGGTTACTATTCCTAGAGAAAAATATGACTTGGTAGACCAATTGAAATGAACCTCTGGCAAAATTTCCATTTTTGAGTTGCTCAAAATATCCACCGTACATAGGGAAATCATAGAACAGGCTCTATATGCTGCTAATGTTCCAAAGGATATCGATATAGACAAATTCCAAGCGATGGTCAATCACATCTCCGTGCCACATTACCTCTCCTTTTCTGAAGAGGATGACAAGTCATTGACCCATCCACATAATCAACCTCTCCATATCGAAGTCCTAATTCATAGATCCCGTGTTAGACGCGTGTTGATAGATGGAGGCACAAGATTGAATATCTGTACACTGGATCTAATCAAGAGACTGGATCTCTCAGAACAAACAATTGACTCTAGAAGAAAAATAACTATCAAAGCTTATGATGAGGAAGAAAGGTCCTCCAGAGGTCTTATTTTTCTACCTATTAGAGTCAGACTAATTGAAAGGAACATCACATGTAAAGTTCTGGATCTACCATTAGCCTATAATATCCTGTTGGGAGACCATGGATTCATGAAATGCAAGATGTACCATCCACTTACCACCAATTCATCAAATTCCCACATAATGGGGTGGAAGTGATGATTCCTACAGATGCTAACTACACTTGTAACAATATCAAAGAAGGTAGCATGATCTCGCACAACAAAGAGGCTATGTATGCAGTTGCTCCTGAAACTACCAAGGACATGGTTATGAAGAGTTTTAGAAAAACCTTGAAACTTGAAGAAATAGGTATGGGAGAGTAAAAGCTGGACCTCACTCCCTCACTAACAGAACTTCTGGTGTCACCAAGATCCTACGAAAAACCTTCCTCGACATTCACACCTACAACATCCAAGGAGCCAGAAGTACACAAAACAACTGGCATGGTAAGGGCATCCAAATCTTCTTCAGATAACACAAAAGAATAGGTAGTCTTGGACTGGCTTTACAAAGGAGAACAGGTGGAAGGTGAAGTAAAAAATGTGAAGATATCCCCAGAATAGTATGGAAAGGGATATGATTTCCTCAAATAGATGGGATACAAAGGAAAAGGACCTCTAAATGACACAAGACGAGGGCTTATTGAACCTATACCCATGGAGTTCTAGAATACCAGAGATAAAACAGGACTAGGTTTTAATGCTAAAACTGATAAACCGGCTTCAAAGAGAGTCCACACTCAGATAATGCTACCTCATCCTAGATCTATGCATACACAGTAACATCCTGTATTCTGCCCTGCTGACGGCCATACTGTCTCAGAACTTGGGTATGGATAAACTGCTCTATGACCTATCTAGTCCTCACAATAAGATACTGGATCTGAAATAAATAGGGTACCTTCTGTGCATCCAAGGTCCACTCTTTGTAGTCTAAATATGGTCACCAAACGACCTCAGTCATATCATCAAAAAGATGGCGCTAGTACTCAACCTTGCCCAGATGGGGCTACTGAATAAGGCCAACATACATGTATACATAAGGCTGCTTCGGTGCCCTCTATCTATCTAAAATCGGCCATGTAATAGGGATGTGCTCCTAGGTACATATCTGAAGATTCAAAATCCCAATGGTTATGCTCAGAGTGTAATGGTATACTATCTCCTACAACTCTCGATACATATGGGCTAAAATACAACTACCCCATGCAAATCTCTATCTCTGGGTAACCATCTACTCTAACATACCTACCCAGCCAACCATGAATCCATGCTAACCTCTATTTGGCATCAACATGCCACCTATCAGTACTCCTAAGTACACAGATAAGCGATCATAATGATCAACCATATAGTCCCATGACAGGTATCTCTGATCGATGGTATCATCCTGGAAATATCTACGTGCAACACCAATGGCCACACCACCTCTTGACTCAAAGTATACCTCCTGGCCCATAATCGACACACACAGTATCTGCCATATGTCCTCTAGAGTCACTGTGATCTCCCTGGTCAGAAGATGGAAGGTGTTACGCTCTGAGTGCAGTCTCTCAGCCAAAGCAGTCAACAACCCTTGGTTTATCCCTATCTTGGGTAAACCTATCAATGAATGTAATGCACATCGGATCACTGTGGACTACTCAGCATCAGAAAGTAGACCAGATAATGCAAGAACAAGACCTAGATATGTGCCTCTAAAGGAAATTACCTCAAGATCTACCTATTTTTAACACATATAAAGGTGAAATCAGTTTTCTATCTACCAAGGAGATGTAGTATCCTAATCAACTAAGTGATTCAAGGACTGAAACATACAAATAGATCAAAAGGATAAAAATCCTAACTCTATAAACCAGATACGATCCTAAATCAGAAGGGTGTGATCTATTTTATAGGATGCGATCTGGGGTATACCAGATGTGATGGAGAATATTGGGTGTGATCCTTGACATACGAGATGCGACCCTAAAAATTGGGTACAAGCCTAAAATGACTGGGTACGAAACAAAGTCAAAATAACATACAAAATAAGACAAAAACAAGAAAATATGATGTGATCTAGAGTACCTTGGATGCGACACAAAAATCCAGGATATCCTGGATGCGACATGGGTTTTACAGGTTGCGATCCAGAATCCCGGATGCGATTCAAAATTGAAGGGGCTGTAAAAGCTACAACAACGCATGAAATTGAACTTTGCCAAATTCACGAGGTAGTTTTTTGAGCACTTACCGGTGGTGGGTAGTCGGCCCAGCACTGATGTCAATGGCTCATGTTGAAATGATGTTTCCTCACATGGACTACCATCTTCTCTACAGAGCTCTCTGAATTACTATAGAGGAAAGTGGAAATGAATAGTAAAATGGTAAATTTTGAGGCTTATATTGGTCTTTTGAGCCATTTAGGAGTTCCAAAACTCCTCCCAGACAATTACAATTACATTTTTGTTCTCTTTTTGATCAATTGGGAACCAAATTGAAGGTGCCTAGGAGGTTTTTAGTAGCATAGTACCATTCTTACGACAATTTCAAAAAATTGCAGATTTTCTTCATTTGTTCGAAATATATGTTAGATTGTACATTTTATCATAAATCTTGGTCTGACATCATTTTATCCATCTCACCACTCATATTTTCACGTAATTAACTTGGTACTCATGTGTTTATTTTTAAACACACCTTCTTTTCCACTTCTACTCCATTCTTTCTTTCCCTAACTGCTTCCTACAAGTGATGTGTTCTTTCAACTGAGGGATTTATTCTTTTCCTTCGATTTTATTCTCGAGGGGGCATGATCACACTATCATCAATTAAATTTTTTGTGACTTCGTTATCAAACAAACTAGGGGCATGACAGTTTCCTTAACTAAAGTTGAAATTGTTGGATAGAAAGCTTTGGTTCTCATAAGCTAGATATCTTGTGTTTCCTCAATTTAGAAGATTCTTATTAAGCTCCTGGCAGCTTCATACTGGCTTTTGGATGACAACCAAGTTGGAATCAGTATTATCAATCTTTGGATGACAACCAAGTTCAAAATTGGTATCTTTAAAATCTTTTATTGATTTTTGGACGTCAACCAAGTTCAAAATCAATTCTATCATTTTTTTTCGATCAAGTGCGAGACTAATCTCATCAACATTTCGTTCGACAACCAAGAACAGAATTCTCAATCTTTCTAAAGTCAAAATCAAAAACTTTCTTTGAATCAATGTGCTACTCGCACATCAATTCAAAGAGGGTCAAATGTAACCACCTGAATTTGGTCTATTCCAACTATGTCCAAACGACCCTATTACTACTTGGCATAATTCTTTTGAAATCAAATTTAATGTCCTAGGTGATTTTTATCACTAAATTATATTAACTATTATAGCCATACAATTTAAATCAATTCAAACCATTTAAATCAAATCAAATTAAAAAATGGCTATAGTATTTAATTATAAAGGAGTTAAATATATCCCTAAATCAATTATCCACTTGCAATTAACCCATTCTCCTAGCCTATTTAATTTAATTAAAATGGCTATAGTCCCCTTAATTAGTAAAAAGCAATAAAATTCTTAAATAATTAAATTCCTATATTTTAAATGAATTAAATAAGTTTAATTCATTTAATTTATATTCCCTTAAACCCCAACCTAACCCATCTCAACCACTTCTACCCTGGGTTCTAACCCATCTCAACCTATTCCACCCTTGCTAATCTAATCCTAATTCTAATTCTAATCCTAACCCACTTCCTAATGTTGTCACATTCCATTAGGGAATGATTAACAACTCAAACCACTTGAGAAAGTCAACTTTCTCAAGCATGACTTCTCTAAGGACCAACTTGCCAAGTTGAGCCTTACACCCTCCCATGCCTCTTAAATGAATTTCATTAATGGCTCATTAATGGATATTCCCTCTT
>MU227852.1:707226-721943 GCA_018584345.1 Thuja plicata
AGGGATTTAGAGCTCATAATAAGCCTAAAATTTTGAATTGTAGTGTTGTTATGCCAAGATTTTGAAGGAATCTCAAAGCATTTTTATGCTACCCATTCCTTCCTAGCTTCATACACACTCCATTAGTGAATCTCTCATATGTTTATATGTCCATTTTAGAGTAATATGCATGCTAAATAGTTGAATAATTGTTTTTAAACTAAATCTTTCATGCTAGGTTGTGTATGTCACTGGTATTTAGCATAATCTAAGGGCTTTTATGTTATTTTCTACACTCATCCTAGTTAGAAAGCAATAAGTCAAAGTTATGGTTTATATGTTCATTAACCCTTGTTTCTCACTAACAGAATGACTTATTGAAGTGTTGTGTTGCAGATAACAGGTGCACAAATATACACACATAGATGCAAGTAAAGGCATGATGAAGCATGTAGAGATGAGTCTCGGACTAAAGAAATGGAAGAAGAACTTGAACAGATAAAGAAAAACAATACTTGGGAATTGGTTCCAAGACATAAGAACAAAAATGTGATTGGTATTAAATGGGTTTTTAGAAATAAGAGGGATGAGGAAGGAATAGTGGTAAGAAATAAGGCAAGACTGGTCTGTAAAGGCTACTCACAACAAGAAGACATAGACTATGAAGAAAATTTTTCTCCTGTTGCTAGATTGGAAGCTGTGAGATAATTTCTTTCTTATGCTTCACATAAAGACTTTAAGGTTTATTAGATGGATGTGAAGTCAATATTCTTGAATGGTGATCTAGAAGGAGAAGTTTACATTGAGAAACCTGATGGTTTTCCGTAGACATATGATGAAAACATGGTTTGTAGATTGAAGAAGGCACTGTATGGACCATAACAGGCACCAAGAGAATGGTATGCAAGACTGGACAAATATCTACTTCTTCTTGCTTTCAGAAAAGGTAATGCAGACAATAATTTTTATTTGAGAATTGATGAAGATGGAATCTTGATTATAGAAGTTTTTGTTGATGATATCATTTTTGGAGGCAATGATAAGATGAGTAAGAAGTTTTCTAAAGAAATGGAAAATGAATTCAAGATGTCAATGATTGGTGAGATGAAATTATTTCTTGGTTTACAAATTAATCAGAGTAAGAATGGAATTTTTATATCTCAGACCAAGTATCTTAAGGAAATATTCAAAAAGTTTGGAATGGAAGATTGTAAACCTGTTGGGACACCTATGGTGACTGGAAACAAACTGACTAATAGTGATGAGACTCAAAGTTTTGTTCAGACAAAGTACAGATCGATGATTGGAGGTCTACAATATCTAACTCACACTAGACCAAATATTACCAATCAAAAGATTTTACTTTACAGGCTTATACTGATGCTGATTGGGCAGGTAATATGGATGAAAAGAAGAGTACAAGTGGTGGTGCATTTTTCCTTAAAAAAATATTAGTTTCTTGGTTGAGAAAGAAGCAAAACTGTATTGTTTAATCTACTGCTGAGTCAGAGTGTGTTGCTGCTGCAATTAACTATACACAAGTTGTTTGGATGAAACAAATGTTGAAGGACATTGGAATAATTTTTAAAGAACCAGTGGTTATCCATTGTGATAACACTAGCTTAGTGAATATGTCAAAGAATCCTATAATGTATTCAAAGACTAAACATATTTCTATTAAGTATCATTTCTTGAGGGAGAAGGTAGCAGATAAAGAGATTAAACTGGAGTATATTAGCTCAAAGGAACATATAGTAGATATATTTACTAAAAATTTGCCAAAATATAATATCTCAAAGGCATGCTTGGGGTGATGGCCCCTCCCAATGGTAATTAAATGTTGCAAATGTGCATTAGTCCAATGGATCTCAGAGCTATATCATTCTCTAGACTTGATGTATGGATCTACTTCTTAGTGGGTGTGATCACATGAGAATACTATGGAGTACATTTGGGTGATCTTGCACCTGGTTTATGGAGATGAATATTTGAAAAATATACACCTCACAAAAGACTACAGATGAGTTATGGAACCCTTTTCCATTTCTGCCAAAAGGGGAAGGAATCTATATGAAAATCCCTACTATTTTTGAGAGATTTGTGTTGAGGATATTGAGAAGATTGTATTGAGAGAGAGAGTACTTTTGGGTTGATGCATATGGATTTTCCCATATGTTTCCATCAATGCCAAAGGGGGAGATTGGTGGATGATATTAGTTTTGGTTACTGATCATGCTGTTGATATTCATGTTTTGTCATTGATTTCAACATATATTTTTGTGGAGAGGACAAACTGGTTACTTGACTGGAAGAAGTATACAGACACTGTACAAATAATTCAGCATGATCAAAGTTGGATTTATGAAGAAGGATGTGTGTTGAACTTATTCATAAGGTCTCTTGGATTTATGTTTCATATTGAGGATGTTACAATTGATTTGGTGAAGACTGGTTTCTAGACTGTAACTATGATTCTGGACAAAGCATGTCTCTGTGTTTTGGGTATATCTTTCTAGTGAAGATATTTTAGATGATGCAAGCTTACTGATGGACAACTGACATATTTTGGAATAATGGTTTGATTTTTATTATTGTTTGGTTACTAATGACATCAGCTATCGCATGTATTTTGAAGAAGACCTAATTGTTGGTCAACTTTAGACATGTAGCATGTAAAATGAATTGTAAGCATGGATTGCAGATCTAGAAGCATAATTGATGGATTGTAAATTATGTTTTCTTATTATAGGTATCATGTGTATCTTACCAAGGAGTTAAATAATTAATTGTATATTGGAAAGACTTAATTAGTTGACCTAATTAGTTATTTGTATATTAGGAAAGCTTAACTGGATGACCTCATGAATTATTGTAAGAAGGTATATATGAGTGATATTTTATTTTGAAAAGATGAGACAAAGATTGAAAAGAAGAAGAAGTGAAAGTTGTGAGGCTTGTTTAGCTGCTGGATGTAGAGAAGAGTTTATGAGAAGAATACTTCATTGGAACTGACCAAGCAAAGACAGTTGCTATTAGACAATTCACTGGATTGTGTATTTTCTTTATACACTTGTTAAGATTGTGAATCCTCAAGGGTGGCTTTAACCTTCTTTGGGAAGTGTGCCTTGGCAGTGAGCCTACTATTCTTGTTGACTCCTAACAAGGTTTTTCTCTTAACAGGGACTATGTACTATAATGTTGTGACAAGCTCCAAACATGGCTAAATATTTTAACAGGGATACTATACTCTCAGTACATTATTTATGGGTGTTAATTCCCACCGGGGTTTTACCTTTAATAGGGTTTCCTCAACAAAAAATATTGTGTTATGGTGTTGGCATTTACTGTGTTATCATTTACATTTGCAAATTTTATTTATAAAGTTTAAAGTTTAATAATCTATATTACAACTGATTCACACCCCTCTCAGTTGTCTTGTGGATTGTAATTCCTAACACAACGTTCATTCAATTTACACATATTTTCAAAGCATTCTTACAATTTTAATTTTGAATCATTCTCAAAGCATTTAATTATTCTATAGTTGTAAATTTCATTGGATCTACTTCAAGGAAATAATTTTCCATCTTGAAGAGATCATTCAGTTTTACCTATTGTTATCTTCTATAAGAAGCCTTAAAGCCAGGAAGTCTAGTTAAGGTATAGGTTTACCCACCTTGGTTCTGCAAAGCATAAAGTGTAGGGGAGGAGGATCATAATTGATCACTCCCATTCATTGGCCAAGATAGTTGAATAATCTCAACATTGAGTAGGCAAGATCATAGGATTTTCAACCTGCAGTTTTGGGAACCGACACATCCAGTCACAAAATTCAACATAACTTCAGAACGGTAACTCCAAATGAGTTTATATCATAGGAAAAGCTTCTATATGACCACATGAACAACATATCATGCACACACCTTCTAAAGATCCACAAAACTCAACCAAGACATCAAAGACTCCAACCAGTAACAACGCCCGATAAAGAATCAACAGTAACTCACAAACTAATCCACCAAAAGAAGTGCTATCATAGACATAAAATATATGAAAAATAAGGAATAAACCCTCTTGACCACTCCTTTCCAAGATCTCAACAAATCGATCACTTTTTGGATCTCTAGAAAACTGTCTCAAACTAGGAACTTCATCAACCCAAAAGAAAACAAATCCTAAATGATACAAGTCCTTCAAGAACCCTAGATGCTCCTACATCAAATTTTTGTGATGGTCATATGGATGTTTGTTGATTTTCATATTCAATGAGATCACACTTGTTGATTTTATTGTATAAAACAATCTAGTTTCTTTGATTATGATTCCACATTTTTTAGCAATTTTAACCGTGACATCTAACAAATCCTTCATGCTTTGTATGGATGGTTATACAATATATTATTATCAAACTGGGAGGATGCTACCACTGTTGAAGCAATTATCAATTGAATTTGTTAAATATTTTCTAATAATTCATTCTCAAACCCGTGATCATATCATTCAATGAGAAAATATTCTTTAATGCTCGATTCAAACAATCTGGGTTTTATTGAAAGTTTGTAAACTATTTTTAACAATTACATCAAGTGGATATTATGCAATTATTACATGTATGAGATGACTTTGTTTGAGGAGTTATGTCAACAACCCATTTTCATCATTATTGATGTAGCTTTTAAGAGTATTCTTTATGCTTTGGTGTGATAATTATCTATATCAAAAGAGTTGTTCCCCCTTTTATTTCTTCCTCTTGTGATATTGCGGCATGTGATTATGTATTAGTTACATAAAAAGTTATTAAGTCTTTTGTAAAATTTATTTTGTGCATATCTACTGCTTTTTAATTTATTTCCAAATGAAACCTTCACTTTGAAGGTTAAAAGTAATTCTTCAATGTTACCCTAAATTTAAATATTAAAAAAAAATTTAAAATGTTGAAAATATATCCATATAAATTATAGAGATAATTAAGATAAAACATGGGTTTCATATTAAATATTGAGCAACTCTTTTATTAGCAATACTTTCTTTGTAAATTGACTCTGCAACCAAAACACTCAATACATTAAAATTTAAAATAATATATCAAATGAGATTCGATCACCATGAAAATTAAACTTGAAGAATTAGAAGTTAAAATATTAAGTGGGTTTCCCTTTGATTTTTTTAATTCAAAACTTATTCTTGACACATTTTTAGGCTGGGTATGTCACAATCTATCTGAACCCTGCTATTTCACGTTTCAAAAAAAATATTAGTACTCTTCTTGAGAGGTCACCACTTGGTATGGATATTCATGAAGGAATAAAAATCATGTGTGCAAGATGGATTTTCTCAATTAATTTCTAAGAGAAAAATAAAACCAACCAAACTTGGTCACTCTATAACACTGTGAGAATGCACATGTAGAAATATAATAAACTGCAATTAGATTTGACTTTGTAAAAATATAGAACCATCTCCTGAGGCTTTTCCACTAATAATGGAAGTACATATAGATGTAGAAAATATATGGAACCAATTAATTTTTCATCACAGTAACTTGGAATTAAAATGTTAACATGCAAGATTGACCTATCAATGTGCAGACTTAACAACTGAGTAAATCTCATTTGTAATGAGCTTGACAAACATAGTAGATGAAGGAGCTAGGGTTTGAAAAGGCATACGTGGTCTCTCTTACATTCTTATAGTAGAGGGGAACACTCCATATGTTACAACGATGAATAGGATGCAAGTTATATGTTTTCAAAGTAGGTCACTTTGTTAAAAACTACAATTCTCATATGACAAATTGAGGATATTTTGTTTTGTTTGAAGTTTGAAAAAATATCAAATGGTGAGATAATATGATGAAATGGGAAGATATATGTAATTTTATATACACAATGTGGAGGAGTGGTTATATTAGTCATATGTTTGTTATACAGTGAGATATTGAGCATAGAAAATGATCCATTTTAGCAATTTTCAGTATGCACATTGTGAACCTGTCATGCAACTCTAAAACCTGGTACTGGAAAAATGTATTACTATTGACTTTGAGAAGTTGAGGGGACACATATGCTCTTGTATATGAGGTGAATATGATCACAAGGTGAATTCACATGAGAACAACATGATATGCAGGTGTATTTTTGGGGGTCCTTGGTGACTGTTGGATATATTTTAAATTTTCTGAGTCTTGATATAAAGTTTTGGTTCCCAATCTCAATTTTCCCTAAAGGTGTCAAGGTCTGTTCCAGTATGCCCTTAAATTTTCCTACAAGTGTTTGCATTTCAAGTAGTGCAAAGAAAAATGATGCAAAAACCTTAAGCCCTAGGTCATATATGCCTTTGTCGTGCGAAACCCCTAGTTCCTCATAGCCGTGTTCTATTTTGAAGTTACTTTTGTGGAAATAACTTAAGTAATTTATATGTCATGTGATTTTAAGTCTTTTCATTTATCTCTTGATCTTTCAAGAAAGACCGAATATTCCAAATCATTTGGAGACTTCATGCAAGCTTTAGTCACACAGTCTCAAGAAGAAAAGAATATGCTTTAAGTCATTCAGAGACTTAGCGACAATGGTTGATCTTGGTTTGATCATGTGGTTGGTGGATAATTGCAAGATGATTATGAAGATGGATCAAAGACTCAGAGACTTAATGACAATCATGGATTAAGAATTACTCAATGACTTAGAGATTGGCTTAATCGTGTAATCTCTTAACATACCCGGGGTTAAGACAGAGTTCATATTTCTCTGTCATGTAATCTCCAAAAGGAATTAGAGTTAAGTAAGAAATTCAGAGATTAAGAGATAATTGTTGATCTTTTCCAAGATGAACATCTAACACGTGATCTCTAAACAAATGTTAAAGTCAGGGTTTCCTTCATCGATTAAGAGATAGTCGTTGATCTGGTTATATCTTTGAATTGATCGTGTGTTTTGCACTTGATCTCTAAATAAACTCTTGAGTTAGTAAATCACCTAGTGACCTAGAGTTCATTCAGATGTGCGATCTCGCAAACTTACCAGGGTAAAAGCATGGTTACTTATTTTTCTTAGTCACGAGATCTCTAAACACAAGAAGGGTTAAGTAAAATCTCATGAGATTAAGAGAAGACCATAGATGCTTGGTTGATCCTGTGAATAATGTTTATTCACATAATGAAAGAGAAGTTAAGTGATAAGTCTTGAGTTTCAGTGCAGACCGTCAAATTAAAGAGAAATCAAGGGTTTCTGCGTGATCTCAGAAGGATTTGATGAAGTAAAAAAAGCTTGTGAGACTTAATGCTAACCATTGATTGAGATAAGATTTGAGGGCTGGTGTTTGGTCTCTAAATAGAACTTGAGTTAAAGAAATCATTTAGCGACTTTGAGTTTTCTCAGTCGCTGAGTCTTCGAAAGAACCATGGTTAGTTATGGTTAATTCAAGGCCAATACAAGTTGATGAGATTAAATTTGGACTACAGATTATGATAAAATCTTGTGGCTAGCACTGAATCACTAAAAGAAGTAAAAAAGTCATGAATCATTCAATGATCAAGAGATAGTATGCTCAGATTGAGACACATGTATAAGTGGTTAAGGAGATCTATGGTGCACATGAAATCTCAGAGTAAACCCAAGGTTGAGATAAACTCTCAGTGACTTAGAGATAGCCTTTAGTCATGTGAGCTTGCAACAGAATGGAGTTAAAGACAAAGACTGGGAGATTCAACAAAAGCCGTCAGATTAAAAGGAAATCAAGGGCAGTTGCGTAATCTCGGGACATATTATAAAAGTAAAAAATGATTAAGAGACTCAGTGTAGGCCATGGATTAGAATCTAATCATATGGCTAGCATGAAATCTCTGAATAGACTCAAGGTAAATAGAAACCATCAGCGATTTTGAGTTTTCTCAGTCGCGTGATCTCTAGATAGACTCAAGGTTAAATTAAGGTCATTCATTTTCCTTAGTCGTGAAGTCTCAGAATGAATCTAGAGTTAAGTTAATTGTATAGCGACATGGAGATGGATGTTGATGAAGAATAAGATCGTGTGGTAGGAATTTAATCTCATGATGTAACTTGGATCAAGCTAAACTCTTAGCGATTTGGAGATAACACAGTCATGCAATCTCAGAATAGACTATGGTTAGGACATGATAAAATTGTAAGAGTTTGTTCTCACGCCATAATAGTGATTTATTTTGTATGACCTTGAGTCTTACTAACTCAGCATATATTTTCTTCTCATTAGGGTCCATATTTGCCAAATCTACCTTAGGTAGTATGATCGATTGGCTCATGTCTATATGTTTCTTCTTCTTCTTTGATTTCTTCTTTTTCTTTGTAATACGATCACCAGTAGACAATATGGTGGATGGAGATACCTTTAATTTATCTTATACACTTTCTTATTTAATTTATTCTTGCTTGTCAGTAAATTTGTCTGTTGGTGACTCTTCTTTCTCTTCCTCTTTTTTCTCTTTGGTTTTCTCTTTTGTCTTGTGTTCTCTCATATCTTCTTCCTTCTGTTCTTCTTGCCTATTCTTTGTCTTATCCTTTTCTTTTTATTTATTGAGTTCCTTTTCTTGTTCCTTCTTTACTATGGTGTCCTTAGTAGAAGGTGCCTCGATGTTCTCCTCTATGTTAGGCTTAAGGGCCTCAGGCTCCTTAGTTTCTCCTTGTTCTTTTTCCATAGGAAGTTTAGTGCCTTTCTCTTTTGTATAATTTTTCATTTTAAAATTTTCAATATCAACATCTAAATACTCGTTGACTTGTTCTAGAACTTCTTCTAATAGTTTTTCATCAGTAATAACAACTGTATCTATTTGTTCAGTTTTTGTGTCCTTTTCGATTATTACATCTTTATCATCTACAATTTCGATTGCAGGGTCCTCTTTTGTAATATCTTCAATCAAGATTTATTCTTTATCTAATGTAAGGTCAATAAGATCTTCCTTACTTTTCTCTTCGGTATCTTGACATTTTCCTATCTTATCTTCCATGTAAATAGAAATAAGTTTGCTCCATTATACATTGGTCTCTTCTTGTACTTTCTCTAAATCTCCATTCATGATCCTTAAGGATCTAATTTTGATAAGAAAATGGTTAAAGTAGGTTTTCATTTTCTCATCAATCTCATTTACAGACATAATAGGTTGTGCTAGAATTAGGGATCTTTCACGCAGTTCCTTTTCAATGTTCAATGCATATTTCCATCTAGCATCAATTTTGGTATATAATTTAGTAGGTAGATAGATGATAACTTCAATTGGTGCAAGTTTAAACTTATTCAAAGTAAAAACAATTGTCTCTTCTATCCTGGTTTTACCTTCTTCATCTTGTTTGTGATACGTCATATCTTTGATTCCAGAGATTCCTCCATTCATCTTTAGTAACTCAAGTGACTCGTGTAGAATCATTAGTATTCTACCTAAGCTTACATTCTTATGTTTTCTTAGGCCTTCAATGTTTGTCACGTTGTCTTATTTTAAGTTCAATTTCCTACTTGTCTGAATTGTAGTTTTCTTTCTTCTCACATATGTCTTACATTTTGGCTCATCAGCTTCTGATTTCCTTTTGTCTCTTGGTACAACTGTGGACCATGTGTTTGGTCTGGATGTTTTAGCACTTTGTGAGGACTTCATTGCTAGTGGCTCTATCCCTTTTGTGTTAGATGACTCATCCTTGTTTGTTTCATCATCAACTCCGAGATCCTTTGATTATTTTTTAATCATTTTGTTTGTCCTCCATTGGGCTTTAGGTATTAGGATTTCTCATTTAATCCTCTCTTTAACCTCTTCATAGGTTCCATACCTTTTGGCTCCTTTTTCAGTAGGCTTGACTAACAAAGCCTCTAATTGTTGAGTTGCAGTGTCAGTATCCATCTCATATCCCATAGGCTATATGTAGGTGCTTCTAGGTTCAACTTCCTTTATGGTACATGTGTCGGTGTCCGCTTAAAAACATATGGTGTCATGATATTTTTGAACCAATTGGGGTTCTATCATGTACTTATTATGAATCTTATATTGAAAATTAAGAAAATAATGATTCGTAATCATATCAAGATCTTCTCCTAGACTTAGGATGTAATCATTTATTTGATACATGACAGGTTTCTCAGTGCTCCATGTAATATTGCTGATAGATGGAAATAAATTCATAAAATAGAAATAAATTCATACCAGTAATGATCCAAACTTAAAAGTATTTTACTTTGTTTTCCTTATGGTATTCAAGTTATCTTCCAATTTCTTCAGCAAAATATCATAGATGTCAATCTGCATGTCCTTCTTCACAATTTTGTATGCCAAACCTATAGCTCCACATGGTACACTACCAACTCTTGAAGATTAAATACGAGGTAGGATATAACATTACATGCAAATTTCAATTCAGGGTCTTCAATAGTATATGTATTCAGACCTCTGCCTTCTAATTTTGCCTTTGTCAATTGACTCAGTTTGTTCTTCTCAATTTTCCTTATAGTCATTGGCTTATCACAAATTAGGTAACCAGTTATGATGTGTAAAACATCTTTTGTGATCTTCACTAGTTGTTCAAGAAACATGAATTGGTCATGTACTTGGCTGAGGACCATTCTTACCTACTTTGTTTTGAATACTCTCAGTATATGAAGGGAATGATTCAAACCCTTAGTGATGTAGGTGCATCATGAGACTGGAAACATTTTGAAGATCTTGGAATATGCATGGACTTATATGGTTATTTTACATTGTAATATGGCCTAGTAAGTCATTTTGAGTCATATTGATGTAATTGGGTAGGGTTAAAACTTAGTAGTCTAAGTGTCATAGTTATAATAAATAAAAGGTTTGTATATTATTGAAGTTGACAACTTTGTTTTCAACTCCATGATACCTTACTAGTTTAATTTTCCAGCTAAAAAGCTATAGTCTCGGTTTAGGAAGAGTAAAGTTAGTGATGATGTGCCATGTGGTCATTTGTAACTGACCCATGAATTAAGAATATGAAGAGTCATTTTTAACGGTCCAAGAATCTCTTCTTATACACAGAGATATAATTGCAAAGAAAGATAGTTGAGATAGAGAAAGTTACGGAAGAGAGAGTAGTCTTTGGTGAAGAGAATCAGGCTCGCTAGCCTCCATCCAGAAGAGCCAGTCATATTATATAACCATCGATATTTGTATTCATTTTTTATTTGAATGGAAGCATCTTAGTATGGAGTCGATCATTTGGGTTATCAAATTTGGTTGAAGTATTTTCTCTTAACATTTCCTGTAGAATGACTTTGTAATTTTCCTTTTGAATGGTTACTACATGTCTCTATGGTTCTCGGTTTTGATTCTTTTATGTAAGAGTATAACAGTTTGGTGAATCGATGTATTTCTCATAAGCACTGTGAACTAATTCCTTACGACATTCTGTTGATTGTGTCAGGTTTTATGTTTTTGGTAACCGATATTTAAAGGGTTACGTTGTTTATGCATTTTGGTCCATGACAGTCCTGATTTGGGAACATTGGAGGGTGTTTCATCTCTCATACTAGGAATCCATTATGAATACCAGTTTGTAATAAGTTGATTCACTTTTGATTACTTTATATTCTTGAATGAGCACATTAATTTTGTAACGGGTTTGAAAGAACCGTTACACAGGTCTATGTTGGCATCAAATCATGATAACGACAATTTGTCTATGCCACACAGACACCATGCATTAATAGTCATTGCGAAGGAGACCTAAGAGTATAGTTCATAGAGTGTTGAGTTTGGAATAAGCCAGAGGAGGTTGAGGGCCCTAACAATAGTCAAAGATTGGTGTATGTCACTCGGTCTTCGTAGTGGAAGGAAACATGGAAAACTCTCTTGACATGCACGATATTGTTTTGATAAGTCCTGCGAGATGATAGAAGGGAGCTCAGTCCATGGAATTCATAGGGAAAATGTTAGAATAGTCCTAAAGGATAACTGAGAGGGGGGGGTGAATAAGTTATCAACTAATTTAATTCTTTTCTCTTATTAATTCCAGAATACCATAAAGTAAATGCACATTCAGATAACACAATAGACAACACCACAATTTGGTTACGGGGAAACCAAAAGGTAAAAATCCCAGTGGTAATTAGCACCCACAATGAAATATACTTGTTTATAATAATCCCTATTAGAAGATCTTGCAACCCTGTTAGGAGTCTTTTAAAAATAACCCTGTTAAGCGTGAGGACTCACTATCCAAAAGCTCACTGCTTCAATGGTGAAGGCTACAACCTTCTGTAGAATAGATATGCACTATATCTGATGATGAACTATATATTAGACCTGATATCTTGATCAGTTACAATGTAATGTAATCTTCCACTACTTCTTGACATAGATCTTTGATGAATGAAACATAACAGATATTCTGCTCTGTACTTTTTCTCTCTTTTCTTATCATTCACACATAGCATTCACAAATTAACTGCTATAAGTATCTTCCTCAAAGTATAAGGTCACGATGGCTATGGGAAACACTTCACCAACATCCTTTTTGGCTTAAATAAGCACGCAATCATTATTAAGATCGCACAACACAAACTGAACATACATGACGCTTCACTGAGTCGGCTCCACCAAATTATCTCAAATAGCACGATCCAGATGAAACATGACAAGCACACTTAACCAGACATGGTTAAATCATAACTAATCATGAATATAAGCATGCATATCTTGAAGATAGGTGAAACTCAAGAATCAATGCTAATACGTCGGCTTTGTATAGATAAACTCTAGAAACTGTAACTGCCACTAACAAAATTACACAACTCAACTGAAACTTCATATCTGATTCTACGTGTATGAACAAAGCATCCAAAGCATGTCTAAAACATGAATATAACCATGCATGGCTTAATAGCATCATTCTGATAAATACAAACATAATACTATTGTATATTATATGTTGTCATCAATGACACACATACAATCAACTAGCTGCCAGAAGTAAATCTCCAACAATCTCCCCCTTTGACATTGATGGGAACATATGATATTAAAAACATCTTCAACACATGGTTTCCTCTTTCTTTTTACAATCTTCTCAATATCCTCATCAAAGATTCCTCTACACTGCTTTAGCTCCTCTGTCTGTGTTTTTAAGTTACATGATTATATACTCCCCCAGAGTATATGCCCCCCTTACTACATACTCCCCCTTTGATATCAATGGAAAAGGGTGCCATAAACAATTAGGCATAGGTACTACTCTAGAAATAGAGTAGTCAACCATTTATCAGTCACCATGGACTGATGTACTTGCTTCTTTATCTAATCAGACTCAGGAAAGGGAATTACTCCCAACTTCTCCTTGAGAAACTCAAAAGTATCTTTTGATAAAGGCTTTGTGAAAATATCTACCAACTATTCTTTAGTGCTCACATAGTCCAATTATACTTCTTTGTTTGCAACTTTTTCTCTAAGAAAATGGTATTTGATCTCAATATGTTTTGTCTTTGCGTGCATCAAAGGGTTCTTGGACATGTTGATAGTGCTAGTGTTATCACAATGAATAACAATAGGATAATAAACCTGAATACCAAAATCTTTAACCATTTGCTTGATCCAAACCATTGTTGAACAATTCAATGTTGCTGCAACATATTCAGCTTCTGCTATTGACTAAGAGATACAATTCTACTTCTTTCTTATCCAAGAAACCAACCTATCTCTAAGAAATACTGCTCCTCCTGAAGTACTCTTCCTGTCATCAATACAACCTGCCCAATCTGCATCTGTATATACATGAATTTGTACATTCTCAGATTTAGGATACCATAAACCATAGTCTATAGTTCCCTTTAGATATATGAATATTCTCTTTATTTCCATTAGGTGATTTTTCTTGGGTTCACCTGCAAATCTACCAACAATGCCAACTGTATTAGATATGTCTGGTCTAGATTGAGTAAGATATATAAGTTTTCCAATCATAGACTTTTACAATGTCTTGTCAACTACTGTGGAATCATCCTTTTTAGAAAGCTTGCTTCCTGTTATCATGGGAGTGCATACTGGCTTATAGTCTTCAATATTTCCTTCACATATTTGGACTGATTTATGAATATTCCTTTATCTGTCTACTTTACATTCAATCCCAAAAAATATTTTATAGGACCAATCATGCTCATTTCAAATTTATTCTGCATTTCTTTTGCAAATTTTTTACTAAGCTTGTCATTACCTCCAAAGACAATGTCATCAAAAAATATGGCAACAATTAATAATCCATCAGGTTTCTCTCTTATGAATAAGTTTCAATCTGCTGCTCCTTTCTTGAATCCAATCTTGGTAAGATAACCATCTAGTCTCTCATACCAAGCTCTTGGGGCCTGTTTAAGTCCATAAAGTGCTTTCTTCAATCTGCATACCATGTTTGGTTTATCTGATAGATTAAATCTTTCAGGATGTTCTATGTAGACTTCTTCCTTCAAGTCACCATTCAGAAAGGCTGATTTGACATCCATTTGGTATACTTTAAAGTTTTTGAATGTTGCATAGGCCAAGAATAACTTAATGGATTCTAGTCTTCTCATAGAGGCAAATGTGTCAGTGTAATCTATTCCTTCCCTCTATGCATATCCTTTACACTCCAATCTTGTTTTGTTTCTAACCACTGTACCATCTTCATTCATCTTATTCTTGAATACCCACTTTGTTCCAATCACATTTTTGTCACTAGGTCTAGGAACCAATTCCCATGTATCATTTTTGATTATTTGATCTAATTCTTCTTCCA
>MU227852.1:725094-751465 GCA_018584345.1 Thuja plicata
CAACCCTGTTAGGAGTTGTTCTTTACAATGCAATAAGTATAGTGACCTGGTTAAGGGTCTGACCCTGTTAGGAGTCTTTTATAAATAACCCTGTTAAGGGTGAGGACTCACTGTCCAAAAGCTCACTGCTTCAATGGTGAAGGCTAAAACCTTCTGTAGAAAATATATGCACTATATCTGATGATAAACTGTAGAGTAGACCTGCTATATTGATCAGTTCCAATGTAATGTAATCTTCCACTGCTTCTTCACATAGATCTTTGATGAATGAAACATAACAGATATTCTACTCTATGCTTTATCTGTCTCTTTTCTTATTATTCACTCATAGCATTCAATACTGAACTACTATAAGTATCTTCCTCAATTTATAAGGTCACAACAACTATGGGAGACACTTCACCAACATCCTTGTTGGCTTAACTAAGCAAACAATCAAGATTAAGTGCAACATGAACTGAATAGACACGATGCTTCACTGAGTTGGCTCCACCAAATTATCTCAAACAACACGATCGAGATGAAACATGACAAGCACACTTAACCAAACATGGTTAACTCATAAATAATCATGAATATAAACATGCATATCCTAAAGATAGGTGAAACTCAAGAACCAATGCTAATATGTCGGCTCTGTACAGATAAACTCTAGAAACTGTAACTGCCACTAACAAAATTACACAACTCAACTGAAAATTCATATCTGAGTCAGCGTATATGAACAAAGCATCCAAAGCATGTCTAAAACATGAATATAACAGAACAAGGCTTAATAGAATCATTCAAATAAGTACATATAGAACACTGTTGTATATTATATGTTGTCATCAATGACAAACATATAATCAACTAGCTGCCAGAAGTAAATCTCCAACAGTACGATGTTCAGTGAAGTGAGTATTTGCAGATAAAACAAGATATGCAGATTTAATAGACTACCATCGATGCCCTCTGCATCAGGTGGTATCAGAGCAAGAAGCTCTTGAGTGTGTGAAAGGTGGAAATCACACCAGGACCTAGCGGTGATGGATTATGTTTGATTCTTAAGTATTTTTTTAACAAAGTTTGTGCAGAAAAGTTGTGAGATCCTCTCTTGGTGTTGTGTACCCATTTGTGAATGATTGTTGGGGGAGACCTAATCCAACTTGGTCAATTGGGTTTGAGTCCTTCGGAAGCATTTAGAAGTGCTAGATCAAAAACAAGTTACAGTGTTTGGGCCTTAATGGAAAGTAAAGAAGAGATGTAAAAATTGCTATTTAAATTGGATGCATGGATTGCACACGAGGAAGCACAAGAGAAAAAGAAGAAGAAAGAAGAAGAGAAAAAGAGACAAGAGGAAAACAAAAACAAACAAGAAGCATGAAGATAGAAGATAGAAGAAGACTTAACGACATTTGAGATGAAGTTAGAAACAAAGAGGAAAAGAGATCAAGACATACTTGAATTAATTGAAACCTAGATAGCATATGAAGAAGTAGAAATGAAGGAGAAGAGTTGTCCATTGGAAGGAAAAGACAAGAAAACTGATGCTGGTGAAGAGAAGAGGGTTTTGTATGAGCCTTGTGTTGAAACGGTTCTAGTTGAAGATAAAGATGTCAAGATGCTTGTTGATTTGGGCATAAAAGATTTGATTCCGAAAAAGCTTAAGGATAGTGACTTGGTTCACGATGATCAAATGGTAGATGAAGTGATCTTGCATGAAGAGACATTAGTATTAGTGAGCATGGAGGTTAATAGGATAGTAGTTCACAATGAAGGAACTATTTCTATTGTTGAATATGGAGATGGAGTTCTGATTCCTTTAAAGGATCAACCCAGTAATAATTTTCATGAAGGAGAAATGTTTGTTTTATCTTACATATTTTGTGCAGGTATGCAAGGGACATGTATGGTGATGCCTATTATTATTGATGCCTATTATTTGGGTTTGTACTTTGAAGATTTGATTTTGGGCTCTATTTTTCACTGGAGAGAACATGTGTATAATATATTGGTAGTTATCCTTATTTTTGCAGGAGTCCAACAAATGAAACACTCAAAATGGAAGACTAGAAAGAAAGCAAATTCAATGGGACTTGAATTTTTGTGTCCTCAGGAGTATGATGTAGGTGCATCATGAGACTAGAAACATTTTAAAGATCTTGGAATATGCATGGACTTATATGGTTACTTTACATTGTAATATGGCCTAGTAAGTCATTTTGAGTCATATTGATGTAATTGGGTAGAGTTAAAACTTAGTAGTCTAAGTTTCATAGTTATAATAAATAAAAGGATTGTATATTCATGAAGTTGAAAAATTTGTTGTCAACTCCACAATACCTTACTAGTTTAATTTTCCAGCTAGAAAGCTATAGTGTCAGTTTAGGAAGAGTAAAGTTAGTAATGATGTGCCATGTGGCCATTTGTGATTGACCCATGAAGAATACGAAGAGTCATTTGTAACGGTCCAAGAATCTCTTCTTATACACAGAGATATAATTGCAAAGAAAGAGAGTTGAGATAGAGAAGGTTACGGAAGAGAGAGTAGTCTTTGGTGAAGAGAATCAAGCTCGCTAGCCTCCAGCCAAAATAGCTAGTCATATTATGTAACCATTGATATTTGTATTCATTTTTTATTTGAATGGAAGAATCTTAGTATGGAGTTGATCATTTTGGTTATCAAATTTGGTTGAAGTCTTTTCTCTTAACACTCCCTGCAGACTGAATTCGTAATTTTCCTTTTGAATGGTTACTACTTGTCTCTATGGTTCTCGGTTCTGATTCTTTTATGTAAGAGTATAACAGTTTGGTGAATCGATGTGTTTCTCATAAGCATTATGAACTAATTCCTTATGACATTCTGTTGATTGTATTAGATTTTATGTTTTTGGTAACCGATATTTAAAGGGTTACGTTATTTATGTGTTTCAGTCCATAACAGTCCCATTTTGGGAACATTCGAGGGCATTTTGGTTCTCATACTAGGAAGCCATTATGAATACCAATTTATAATAAGTTGATTCACTGTCGATTACCTTATATTATTGAATGAGTACATTAAGTTTGTAACGGGTTTGAAAGAACCGTTACATGGGTCTATGTTGGCATCGAATAATGATAGCGATATTTTGTCTATGCTACGCAAACACCATGCATTAACAGTCATTAAGAAGGAGATCCGAGAGTATGGTTTGAAGAGTGTCAAGTTTGGAATGAGCTGGAGGAGGTTGAGGTCCCCAACAATAGTCAAAGATTGGTGTATGTCGCTCAATCTTCGCAGTGGAAGGAAACATGGTGAACTCTCTTGACATGCATGGTATTATTTTGATAAGTCCCACGAGATGATAGAAGGGAGCTTGGTCCATGGAAGCCGTAGAGTATGATTTTTAGTGAAGTGAGTATTTTTAGATAAAAGAAGATATGAAAATTTAATAGAATACCATCGATGCCCTCTACATCACTTAGTCTCCAAGTGAAAGTGGTCATCTTTCAGCTTTCCGTTCACACATAGTTTTTGAAATGACATATCAATCTCCACTATGCATATCTCCTCAACTTTGCAATGTATGAATGCTCACACATCTTCAATAAATATAACCCTCAATGGTATTCATCTTAGGGCTCCCATCTTACCAGGTTCTATTTCTATCACTGGTGGTAGCTTATACTTAGGGTTCACGGGTTTAACATTCTCTACAACAACTAGATTCTTAAGCTTTGGGACCCTCTTTTCAAGTTCTCTATTAGATTCACTTAGGGCTTTGCGTTTCTTGATTTGGTTGTGCAAACAAAACTAGGGAAACATTAACTGATATCCAAATACATTCAACTTATCTTGCAAAAGATTGTAATAGTCTAGGAATACCTTGTTGATCACTCGAATATGCTTGAAGATTCAGCTCTGCAACTTGCTCGCAATTCTCTTAAAAATGATAAGTGACAATAATAGATGACTGGGTTGATTTATAGATTTCACAAGGTTTAGGGTTTATAACAGTCATAAAATAATAATAAATACTTTACCAATCCCTTTTATTGATTTCCTTTACTTACTTCTTATCGAATAATATAAAATATGAATTTAACAATATGTATATGAATGCATCTAAATATGCTAATGTGGATCTCTGCACAAACACTAGGAGCCAATTTAATATTCAAATATTTTCTTTGTAGTTCCTATACATAACTTATGCTTGATTAGGTAGATTTGGTTGCACCCAATCCAGAGGATTTGGTGCCTTCAACTGTTCTAAATGATTTTCCATATTTCATGGTCTTTCTCTTCCATGTCCTATTCATCTGCTCTCTCAATTCTTCTACATTTACTTTTGGTTTCTCAGAATTCTCTTCCTTAGTATGAGTTTTCTCTCGGTACCTATAGTCTTTGACAAGGTGCCTATCTTGTGACAATGGAAACATGTCATTTCGGCGTTTCTCCAAGTTCAATTATTGTTTCTTCCATGAAGTAACATACAATTTTTTTCTATGTGTCCATACCTTCCACAGACTAAAAATGATATCCTTGTGTTGTAGTCCCATGGTATAGATGTAATCTATCATTTACTCTACATTTTATGTCAGTTTAGTACCCATTTTTCATTTCTCTTTGGTGATCTTAATTATTTAGACTTGTGATCATACTTGTTGCAAGTACTGTAGTATCTATCAAATTTAGTCTTCCTTGTGTGGCTTACAGTTCTTGATCTGCATTCAAATTCTTGGTTCCCATAGATATTGCAATTATAGTGATACCCATCAAACTTAGGTGAGCTTGGTGAATTATCTCTTTTGCTTCTGCACACATTTGTAGCATGTCCAGATTTCCCAAAGTGGTAACAACTAGGCTTGTTTTTCTTTGGTCAGGTAGAAGTGTCTTGACTTTTAGCTTGCTTAGATGACTCTCCTTTCTCATTAGTGCTCTCACTATTGGATCCAAGTCTAGTTTTTTCACTAGGTTGTTTCTGACCTTTGATCTATGCATCCAATGATCTCAGTGCTTCATCACTTCTCTTTAGTATCTCATTGGCTTCTTTTTCAATTTTTAGTTCACTAGCCAATCTTTCAACTTCAAATTTTAGTGCTTGATTCTTAGATTCTTTCTCAGCTATTTTAGTTTCAGACTTTATTTTATCTTATTCATCTAATTTGAGTACATTTTCAACTACTCCCTTACAGTCAAGTATCTCAGTGATTCTTACTTTCTGTGCCTCATGATCTTTCTTTGCATACTTTAGTTTCTAGGTGAGTGTCTTGTTCGTTTCCAAGGGTTCTGCAATTGTCGATTCAGCTTCATCACTAAAACTACCTTCAAATGATGTCTCAATATTATCATCATGTTCTTGAGTGGATTTAAGTTCATTGCATAGTTTCTTCCTCACTCTCAAGGAATTTTTCAACTTTCTTTCCAGATCTTCAATCACCTCTTGTGCATTCTGTAGTTCAAACTCAAGACTATCAATTTTCTTAGATTTCTTGTAACTTTCCATATCCATGATCTTTTCCTCTTAGGTGGTTAAACCCTTTTCTCAAGAGACTAGCTCTGATACCAATTATTATTATAGTTGGAATAACTTAGGAAAGATATGTATTGAGAGGGGAGTGGTTAATCAGTACCCTTATAAACTTTTATCCATTCATTCTGATCTATTACTGAGTTGAATACAATGCATAAGATGAACATAAAGTAAATATTCCAAACCATAAAATTTGCAACACATAACGCATAGATTTTGGTCATCTAGAATTCCTTTGTTAGAGGGAAAAACTATGGTGGGGATGACACCCACAATCCTTCATTACTATAGTAAAAAGGTTGCTCAATTAGAGATACAAATTTAGCTACTTATGATAGCTTACCCTATTAGGAGAACTATACTTAGGTAAGAGTACAAAAGACTTATCATTCTACCTTGTTAGAGGATTTCACAATATCTAATCTAAGAGATGTACTTGGTTAAAGGATTTACAAAATATAAGACCTATTAGGGCCTACACACAAGCGGGATTTGTACTTCAGCGTTTATAAAAAAATTCACTACAAAATCGCTAGTAAAAGTGCATCAGTCAATTATTGTCCAGACTTAGTGTGTTCTATTTTTTGTTACCTTGTTCTACACTCGGTATCTTAGTACCATAAGCTCTGCTTCATTTTTCATACCTCTCATTTTCTTTATGTCTCAACATCTTCATCATCTCTTTCAACTCTCTCAACAATCTAAACAACAATGTCAACCCTCTGTTATGTCATCTCTCTCTCTCTCTCTCTCTCTCTCTCTCTCTCTCTCTCTCTCTCTCTCTCTCTCTCTCTCTCTTNCCCTCTGTTATGTCCTCTCTCTCTCTCTCTCTCTCTCTCTCTCTCTCTCTCTCTCTCTCTCTCTCTCTCTCTCTCTCTCTTCTTTTTCATCAACATTCAAATTTGTCTTATACAATATTTAGGCGGTTAACTAGATCTAGGGCTTCAATAATCAACAGTGGAGATTAAGTGGTTAAACTTAGGTTACATCTCCAATATCATATTCCATCTAAAAATTCATTAATGGATATTCCTTGTGATCCTATCCAATCACGTGTTTGGAGTCTCAATGACTCAATTAAATTTTACCTCAAATTTTGTGCAATGCTTCCTGCTCGGTATGTCTTTTGACAAATATGTGAAGAAGTAGAACATGAAAACACATCTTGGAGGAGCATTTTAGATATATAAAAATAAAAAATAATAGCTTCTATTTATCTTGTCTCTTCTACGCTCCTACCTATATCTCTCTCACTCTATATATCTCTTCTAGTCCTACTCGGTGTCCAAATCCAATGTATCTAATTTCAAATGAAATGTCAGCTTTGGTGTGCTCGGTAAACATGCTTTTGCTTACTCAGTAATTTTTTACTCTCTTATCAGTATTTGTGAGTTCTCAGTAACTATCTTTATATGACTCGGTATATATAGCTCAGTCAGTTCTTGATACCTATACGATACTCGATAATTGCTAGGTGCTCAGTGGTTGTATCGGTTTCCTTTATCGACCGTGTCTTCTTCATTGTATGACTTGCTTCCTTTGGTTTATTTCACCGATATATGAATTTGTAGAAAACTAATGACAACAAACTCTCTTTAGGAGTAACAATCTCCCCCTTTGACATTAGTTTGGCATTTTGAAAAAAAACTTCAAAGTCATCAAAATTTTCCAAAATTCAAAAAGTTTTGACTCCCCCTTTGATAATGCTTCTCAAAAGTTTACTATATATGTCTCCCTTTACTATATATATCCCCCTTTTTTGATAAACATGCCAAAAGATTACTTACCTAGTCTTGTCTTCTGGAGGTATCTTCTCAAAAAAGTTTTACACTTGGCCTTTGCATTAGATAGGCCTTCCTCCTAGCTATCCTTTATTTTTTGCATAGCAACAGTTTGAGTAGAAACATCTACTATCATAGCTATAATAGTGTCTAATAAACTATCATCAGGAGTGGCACTTAAATCTTTGGCTTTCTCCAAGTGATTTTGTATAGACTCCATGTGGAGAATGAGTGAAGCTTGCAGCTCTAGGAGTTCTAACCATAGTTTATGCTCTGCATTTATGAGTTCTTTCTTCTTTCCCGTGATCATTTTGACCTTTGAGTAATAAGCCTATAGGGATCTAGGCTCGGTTGAAATGCTCTTCAGCTGCTCAGTTAGCTCTTGTTCAACAGTTGCCTCTTTCTCCTTGATCTCTTTAAGGAATTGGGAAATAGAACAAAATTGCTGAAATAATAAAAGAATATCAGACAATTTTATCTCAATGTTTCTGCATGCTTTAGAAAGAGATACCATGTCAAGTGCAATGTTCTTCAAAATTGCTTGTAATAATTTTTGATCCATGCTCTTTTGATAATTTTTTATCATCCCATTGATTGTGTCTTGATTCAATTCACACACTTGTTTAATCAGTTCTGCCACTTGATCAAGTAGATTTGCCTCCTCATTTATAGTAGCATCTGACACAATCTCTTTTAACACTTATTTGACATCTTCTAATGCAATATTTTCTTTCTTCTTCTGAAGTGATTCATTTTGTATGGTCGCGAGTCTTACTAACTCAACATATTCTTTCATCTCATCAGGGTCCATATTTGTCGGATCTACCTTAGGTAGTGTGATTGGCTGGCTCATGTCTATATCTTTCCTCTTCTTTGATTTCTTCTTTTTCTTTGTAATACTATCACTAGTAGACAATATGGTGGATGGAGATGCCTTTAATGCATCTGATACACTTTCTGCTTTAATTTCTTCTTTCTTGTTAGTACCTTTGTCTTTTGGTGACTTTTCTTTCTTTTCCTCTTGTTTCTCTTCTATCTGGTGTTATGTCTTATTTTCTTCCTTTTTTTCTTTGTGCCTATTCTCTTTCTTATCCTTTTTTTGTTCCTTTTCATCATCCTTTTCTTGTTCCTTTTTGTTTTCATTTTTTTGTTCCTTTTGTACTGTGGTGTCCTTAGTAGAAGGTTCCTCAGTGTTCTATTCTATGTTAGGCTTGGTGGCCTAAGGCTCCTTAGTTTCTCCTTGTTATTTTTTTTTAGGGGGTTTACTACCTTTCTCTTCTATATCGGTTTCCATTTTAGACATTTCACTATCAACATCTAAATACTCGTTGACTTGTTCTAGACCTTCTTCTAATATTTTTTCATCAACAACATCAACTGTATCTATTTGTTAAGTTTCAGTGTCATTTAGTCATTACATCTTCATCATCTGTAATTTTGGTTACAAGGTCCTCCTCTCTAATATATTCAATCAATATTTCTTCTTTATCTAATGTAAGGTCAATAGGATTTTATATACTTTTCTCTTCGGTATCTTGACATTTTCCTGTCTTATCTTCCATGTAAATAGAAAGAAATTTTCTCCATTGTACATCAGTCTCTTCTTGTATTTTATCTAACTCCTCATTCATGATCCTTAAATATCTACCTTTGATAAGAAAATGGTTAGACTAGGTTTTCATTTTCTCATTAATCTTGTTTACAGACATAGTAGGTTGTGCTAGAATTAGGGATCTTTTCCTCATCTTCATTTCAATGTTCAATGCATACTTCCATATAGCATCAATTTTTCTATTTAATTCAATAGGTAGATGGTTGACAACTTTAATTAGTGCAAGTTTAAACTAATTCAAAGTAAAAAAAAAACTACCTCTTCTATCTTTGTTTTACCTTCTTCATCTTGGTTGTGATACTTCATATCTCTGATTCCAAAGATTCCCCAATTCTTCTTTAGTAACTCAAGTGACTAATCTAGAGTCATTAGTATTCTACTTGAGCTTACATTATTATGTTTTCTTAGGTCTTTAGTGTTTGTCTCACTGTCTTCTTTCAAGTTCAATCTCCTACTTGTCTGAATTGTAGCTTTCTTTCTTCTCAAATATGTCTTACCTTTTGGCTCATCAGCTTCTTATTTCCTTTTTTCTCTTGGTGTAACTATGGACTGTGTGTTTGGTCTATTTTTTTAGCACTCAGTGAGGCCTTCATTGCTAGTAAATCTATCCCTTTTTTGTTAGAGGACTCATCCTTGTCTATTTCATAATCAACTCTGAGATCCTTTGATAATTTTTCAATCATTTTGTTTGTCCTCCTTTGGGCTTTAGGTATTAGGATTTATTGTTTTCTCCTCTCTTTAACCTCTTCATAGGTTCCATACCTTTTGGATCTTTTGTCAGTAGGCTTAGCTAACAAATCCTCTATTTGTTGAGTTGCAATGTCCATGTCCATCTCATATCCCAAAGGCTATATCCAGTTGCTTCTAGGTTCAACTGCCTTTATGATACATGTGTCCATGTCCACTTCAAAACATATGATGTCATGATATTTTTAAATCAATTGGGGTTCTCTCTTGTACTTATTATGTATCTTATCTTGAAACTAAAGAAAATAATCATTCATAATCATATCAAGATCTTATCCTAGACTCAGGATGTAATCATTTATTTGATACATGACAGGTTTCTCGGTGCTCCATGTAACATTACTATTAGATGGGAATAAATTCATAAAATAGAAATAAATGCATACCACCAATGATCCAAAATTCAAAGTATTTGACTTTGATTTCCTTATGGTATTCAAGTTGTCTTCCAATTGCTTCACCAAAATCTTATAGATATCAATCTGCATGTCCATCTTCACAATTTTGTATGCCAAATCTACAGCTCCACATGGTACGTTGTCAACTCTTGAAGATTGAAATATTCCGTAGGATATAACATTACAAGAAAATTTTAGTTTAGGGTCTTCAATAGTAGATGTCTTCAGACCTCTCCCATCCCATTTTTCCTTTGTCAATTCACTCAGTTGTTCTTCTCAATTTTCCATATAGTCTTTGGCTTGTCACCAATCAGGTAACCAATTATGATGTGTAAAATATCTTTTGTGATCTTCACTGGTTGGTCAAGCCACATGAATTGGTCATTTACTCAGTTGAGGACCATTCTTACCCACTTTTTTTTTAATACTCTTGGTATATGAAGGGCATGAGTCAAAAGATGAACATGGTCATCTTTTAGCTTTCCGTTCACACATAGTTTCTAAAATGACATATCAATCTCTGCTATGCATATCTCCTCAAATTTTCAATGTATGAATGCTATCACATCATTAATCAATATAACACTTAGTGTTATTGATGTTAGGGCTCCATTCTTATTAGGTTATGTTGTTATCATTGGTGGTAGCTTATACTTAGGGTTCATGGGTTCAACATTCTCTACAACTGGGTTCTTAATATTTGGTGCCATCTTTTCAAATTCTCTATTAGATTCACTTAGTGCCTATGTTTCTTGGTTTGGTTGAGAAAAAAACTAGGGAAACACCAAATGATATCCAAATACATTCAACTTATCTTGAAAAAGATTGTAATATTTTAGGAATACCTTGTTGATCGCTCAAATACACTTGAAGATTCAGCTCTGCAACTTTCTCACAATGCTCTTGAAAATCATAAGTGACAATAATAGACGACTAGGTCTATTTATAGCTTTCACTAGGTTTTAGGGTTTCCAACATTCATAAAATGAGAATAATTCTTTACCAATCCCTTTACGGATTTCCTTTACTTACTTCTTACCGAATGATATAAAATATGAATTTAATAGTATGTATCTGAGTGCGTCTAAATATGCTAATGTGGATCTCTATGCATACACTAGGAACCAATTTAAGATTCAAATATTTTCTTTGCAGTTCCTATACATACCTTATGATTGACTGGGTAGAGTCGGTTGCACCCGATCCGGAGGATGTAGTGCCTTCAAGTGTTCCAAATGATGTTCCATCTTCCATGGTATTTCTCTTCCATTTCCTATTAATCTTATCTCTCATTTATTCTACATTTACTTTCAGTTTCTCAAATGTTTCTTCCTCGATTGGAGTTTTCTCTCTGTACCTACAGTCTTTGGCAAGGTGACCTACCTTTTGACAATGGAAACATGTTATTCCGAGGTTTCTCCAAGTTCTCCTATTGTTTCTACCATGAAGTAACATACAATTTTTTTCTATGTGTCCATACCTTCCACAAACTAAACATGATATCCTTGTAATGTAGTCCCATGGTATAGATGTATTTTGTCAGTTATTCTACATGTTCTGTCAGTTCGGTACCCATTTTTCATTTATCTTTGGTGATCTTCATTCTTTAGAATTGTGAACGTACTTCTTGCAAGTATTGCAGTATCCATTGAATTCAGGCTTGCTTATGTGGTTTACAATTCTTGATCTGCATTCAAATTCTCGGTGCCCATACTTATTGCAGTTATAGAAATACCCATCAAACTTAGGTGAGCTCAGTGACTTACCTCTTTTTATTTTGCAGACATTTGCAGTATGTATAGATTTCCCATAGTGGTAACAACTAGGCTTGTTTGTCTTTGGTGAGGTAGAAGTGTCTTGACTTTTAACTTGGTTAGATGATTCTCCTCTCTCAGTAGTTCTCTCACTATTGAATCCAAGTCTAGTTTTGTCACTTGTTTATTTTTTACCTTTGATCTATGCATCTAATGATCTTAGTGCTTCATCACTTCTATTTAGTATCTCATTGGCTTCTTTTTTAGTTTTTAGTTCACTAACCAATCTTTCAACTTCACATTTCAGTGCTTGATTCTCAGATTATTTCTCAGCTATTTTTATTTAAGACTTTATTTTATCTTGTTCAGCTAATTCCAGTGCATTTTCAACTACTCCATTCAAGTCAAATATCTATTGATTCTTAATTTTTGTGCCTCTTGATCTTTCTTTGCATACTTTAGTTGCTCGGTGAGTGTCTTGTTATTTTCCAAGAGTTCTACAATGGTCAATTTAGCTTCATCACTCAAACTACCTTTAGATGATATCTCAAGATTATCAACATGTTCTTGAGTGGAGTTAAGTTCACTACACATTTTCTTCCTCACTCTCAAGGACTTTTCCAACTTTATTTTCAGATCTTCAATCACTTCTTGTGCATTTTCTAGTTAAAAATCAAGACTACCAATTTTCTTAGATTTCTTGTAACTTTCCATAGCCATGATCTTTCCCCTTAGGTGGTTAAACCATTTTCTCAAGAGACTAGCTCTGATACCAATTGTTAGTATAGTTGGAATAACTTAGGAAAGTTATGTACTGAGAGGGGAAGGGTGAATCAGTACCCTTAAAAATTTTTAACCATTCATTATGATCTATTACCCAGTTGAATACAATGCATAAGATGAACATAAAGTAAATATTTGAAACAATAACCAACACATATATTTTGGTCATGCAAAAATCCTTTGTTAGAGGAAAAAACTGTGGTGGGTATGACACCCACAGTCCTTCACTATTGCAGTAAAAAGTTTGTAGGTTAGAGCTACAAATTTTACTACTTTTGATAGCTTACCCTGTTAGGAGTACTATACTCGGTTAAGAGTAAAAAATAATTACTCTATCTACCTTATTAGAGGATTTCACAATCTCCAATCTATGAGATGTACCTATTTAAAGGATTTGCAAAATATAAGACCTGTTATGGCCTACCCACAAGAAGTATTTGTACTTCACTGATTACAACAAAATTCACTACAAAATGTCTGGTAAAAGTGCATCAATCAAATGTTTTCTAGGCTTGGTGTGTTCTATATCTATCTTACCTTGTTCTGCACTCAGTAGCTTAACATCATAAGTTATTCTTCATTATACATACCTCTCCTCTACTTCAACTTTCAATATCTTCATTAGCTCTTTCAACTCTGTCAACAATATAAACAACAATGTTAACCCTCTGTTAGGTCAACTCTCTGCAATGTCAAATCAATCTCTCTCTCTCTCTCTCTCTCATTTATTTTTTTCTCAACATTCAAAGTTGTCTTATACAATATTCAGGTGGTTAACAAGATCTAGGGCTTCAAGAACCAATGGTGGAGATTAAGTGGTTAAACTTATGATACATCTCCAATGTTGTATGCCTGCTAAAAATTCATTAATGTATCTGCCTCGTGATCCTATCCAATCACATGTTTGGATTCCAAATGACTCAACTAACTTTTACCTCAAATCATGTGCAATGCTTCCTGATCGGTGTCCAAATCCAATGTATCTAATTTCAAATGAAATTTTGGCTCTAGTGTGCTCGGTAAACATGCTTGTGCTTACTTGGTGATTTTATACTCTGTTCTCGGTATTTGTGATTTCTCAATAACTATCTTTTTATGAATCTGTATATATAGCTCACTCAGTGTTTGATACCTACTCGGTACTCGATAACTACTCGGTGCTTGGTGGCTGTCTCGATTGCCTTTACCGACTGTGTTCCCTAACAATACAATAAAAATAAACCATAAAAATAAACCAAACTAAATTATGATCATAACCTTAAAGAAAGTTCAACCCTAATTATAAACCTCATTGAGAATCAGACCTAAATTAAATTGGTACCCAAATTTTACTCCGACCTTACACTAAAACAAATTGAACCCTAACACTAAGCCTATTAGAGCACTAAATTAAATTAAACCCTAAATATATATATATATATATATATAATGGAAAGAGAATAGGGAGATACAAAGAAATATACAAAGAGAGATATAGATAATGAGATAGAGTGATAAATATATAGAAGTATAAGGAGGAACATGTATAGAGGGGGAGAGATAGAGAGGTAGTGAAACAAACAAAGAGAGAGAGAGATATATAAATATATTTGAAGAGAATGCAAAAATGAGTTAAATACAGAGAGATAGGGACAAAGAGTGGGAGGGAAAAAGAGAGAGAAGGGAGATAAGGAGGGAGGAATAGAAAGGGAGATAAATATAGGTAGAGGGAAGAGGAGAGCAGATGGGGGGAGGGGATAGAGGGATAGAGACAACTAAAAAGGGAGAGAAGAGAGGGGATGTAGAGAGGCAAAGAGAAGATCGGGAAGAGTCAGAGAGATATAGGTAGGAGGGTAGAAGAGATAAGATAAATAGAAGTTATTATGTTTTATCGTCATATATCTGGAATTATCCTCCAAGATGTGTTTTCCTGTTCTACTTCACATATTGGTCGAAAGACATACAATAAAACACATGATCCCCAACCAAATCATTAATTGAACTACAATATAATACCTACCCCTTAGTCTTCCTGTCTGTGTCAGTTTCTGATCTCTTTTAGGCCCTTTTATGTTTGTGTTGGTTATTCAGGTGATTTTAAGGATATCATGTATTAATTTTCATTATGGTATTGCTCCATTGTTAGTTGTATTAAATCATCTATTTGCATATGATTTATGATTATTTCATGTTGGTTATGTTTATGTTATGAAATTATTTTGATTAAGGTTTTCTAACAATACTGACCCCATATTTATATGCACATGGATTATTGTGATATTTTGCATTACTGTTTGCTGTGTTTGGTATGGTATGGAACAGAGTCATAGTTACTTACTTCGGCAAGATCCACATGATAAACTAGTCTCAACCATTTTTTTCTATATTGCATGGATATATGCTCGTCTTTGTGATGTCAGGTTTGCAGGTATCGGGCTTCGTCTTCCCTGAATTGATAGGAGTGAGCGTTCCCTATTGTAGTATCTCAATGTTAAGAGAGGGGAGATAATATTCAGGTCCAAATACATACCCTAAACCCTTATTTTTTCCTATTGATGGACAAAGAATCTGATTGACTATCCTATTTGAATCCATCAAGTGACATGGATTCATGAGCCTATTTGTGTGTGTTGGTTTCTGTTTCAGTTGATTTTCTGTTTGGATGGGTTTCAGGTGATTTAATGGTGCTTTAACTTGGTTTATTTAATGAATATTTATAGTAAATATTAATATTAATTATTTCTCCTATAATAAGGTTAAAACATTAATATATGAAATATATGGCTATTTTAATAATTAAATATTAATTAAATGTCTATATTTAATTAATTGATTTAATTATTAAGTCTTGATTTAAATAATTGAGATTTAATAAATATTAAATTCAATTATTGTATTTAATTGTGCAAAGTTGATTTAGTGAATATTGCTTTAAGTTGCATGATTAATTGATTTATTTAATTGAAATATTCTCACATGCATTTTCAATTTAACACTTTGCTTTTATATTATAAAGTTGAATTATGCATGCTTTAAGTAAAATTTGAGAATAAAGATTTTATTTTACTTATTAATTAGATAATTTATATTCCCTTTAGGGTTTTCACTTTTTGAAAATCTAATTGCTTGGTTTTTTATATGCTTGGATTGAAAGTCATTTTGGAGATTATTCAATGAGGGGAGAAAGGAAAATCAAGTGATGAAAGAATTGTGAAAGCTTGAGAGTATTTTGGAGCATTTTTTGAATTATTCTTTTCTTTGAATTGCGGATTTTGTTCATCTCATCAGTTATTGAGGTAGGATCTTGTTCATGTTAATTCTAGCTTTCGGATCCCCATCTTTCATACATCCAAAAATCTAGAATCCTTTGTGTGATCTTCCTTGTTTGATTATTGTGTGGTTTATTGATTTAAAATTTAAGAAATATGTTATTGTTTTAATTTTGTGTTTTCCTTCAAGTTTGCATGTCAGATCTGTGTTTGTTGGCATAAAGATTTTATTTTTAGGTGTTAGTTGCAAAATGGGCATTAGGGTTTTCATGTGGAAATGAATTTGTTCAAAATTGCCTTTAGGATTTCAATTTGGGAAAAATGTCTATTTTTAAAGAAAATTGATGATTATTTCCAAGAAAGGGTTTAAATCCCTAGATCTATGAATATCTTACCTTGAAAGTAAAAAATTCACCTTTGCCATGTTCTTGCCAAAATCGGGTCCAGATTTGCATGAAAACAAAACAATTGAGTTAAAATTGCATGCTTGAGAAATAAACTCTTCTTGAAAATAAATTAAAATATTAGATTTAGAATGTCTCTTGTTATTATCAATTTGCATGCTTAAAAGAAAGAAAACTATTTTTGAAAAAAAATAAAAATAAATTAATATTAAATTAAACATCTTTCTTATTTTTATCAAATTGCATGCTTAGAAAATCCTCTTAAAAAAATAAAGTGTTATTATTAAATTTAGAATATTTCTCTTGTTTGAATCAAATTACATGCTTTATTATTTAATTAATTTAATATTATTGCATGTAAATATAAAATAAGGATAAATGCATGTTCTCTTTTTTATTATGAAAATTATTTTAAAAAGATTTTTAAAGAATAAGTATTTATAAGATATATTTATTTGCATGTTATTTAAGAAGGATTTATTTATTTATATTTAAATAATTCTTGTTGGAATTTACATGCAATAGTATTCTATTTTTAGAAATTCTATTATTTAAAAAAAAAATAAAAAATTTAGAATTTGCATACAATAGTATTTTATTTTTAGAAATTATATATTTTCAAAAGAAAAAAGAGAAAGTTTTTTTTTAGAATTCACATGGAGTGGTATTCTATCTTTTAGAAATTATATTTTTTCAAAAATTTGCATGGAGTGGTATTCTATTTAAAAATAAATAAAAAAAACTTTTACTTGTAATTATATTTGATTTTTAGTAATTATTAAATAGATTAATTTATATGAGGTGGATTTTATAAATTGATCTATACAGGCTTGATATGTATTTTGTTTGGAAAATTGAATTATGTTGTTGATAGTAATTTTATCAGATAAACTAATTTGCATAGTGTTACTATAAATGAGTTTATCATTGTATTTTTATTGCTTTTCTAAAATCATACTCATTATGCAATGATGTGTCTTCTGAGTGACTGATTAAAAATATTGCATGCTTCTTTCCCTTTTTACAATACTGCTATGTGTCGGCTGTCTGTTGGGATTAGTTGGCTATCAGGATGTAAATCCAGAGGTTTTGGGTTTTCTGTTTCTTTGGTGTTCTGTGTACTTCAGTGCATGTTCTTGTTGAGATGGATATTGAGTCTTGATCTTTTTACCCAACCTGGTTGTTTAACTAGTTTTATATGATCATGTGATAGTTCTTTATGTGGTATTGATTAATTGAGAACCAATAGTTCTTGTCTAGACAAGAACCAATTTCAAGAGTTATATTCTTCTTTTGATATTGTTAATTATTCTCTAAGGGTATCTCCCTATATGAGAGAGAACCAGTGATAAAGATTATGATATAACTTTATGATATTGTTTTGTAAACCTAGGTTAGGTTACCTAGTTGTATAGTAGGAGGTAGCTTACAATAAATTATCGGAGCTCACAAGTGGCTACTAGGATCGCTTATTGTAAGTAGTGGTAACAAGTGATAACATAATAAATTTATTAGGGTTGGGATAGTATAATCTAATAAGATATTAATTTGGTTAGTGACCTTGTCAATTTGGAGAGGTCATTGGCGCCGTGTATGGTCACTTGAGTGCCAGAATCTATTGATGGATTTCTAGGACAAAACTCAAGGATGAGACGTACATGATGACACCTTCCTATATACAGCTTAGGTTATTCTACGTGTGTCAATACCTCTGGTGTTGTTTAGTGTTCCTTTTTATGGTTTAGAGTGCTTCTAGGATCTTCCTATGCTTTTCTTATGATGGTTGTATACCTTTGATGTTTGCCTTTTTGTTGTATACCCGTGTGTGTGGGCCTATTTTTATCTCCTCAGCATGGTGGGAGTGGACCTTTGGTTCCACGTGGTTGGGTGGTAGTGATTCTTATTACTATTGAGATTCGACATATGTCTTCATGCTTGGATGATCCTTGTTGCATTTCTTCTATCTTATATCTTCTTATTATTTTGGAGACTTGTTCAGTTTCATGAGTTGTATACTTGTACCATATGTGTATTTTGGTTGACATCCTTTAGAGGATGTATTGTATTGCTATATATTATTGCATACCCTGCGACATGTGCAGTGGATGTTGATTTAGTTGTATATGTAGTCTTATTATATTGAGATGTATATTATTGGATTCAGTTGATGTATCCTTTATATTTTGTACTTTATACTTGTTCATTGTAAATTAGTTTTCTTAAGTAATTCTACGTCAAGGAAACACTCAAGATTTGTAACCGTTGTTGGGTTGTACTTATGTGTATGTCGTGTTATCTCATGTGTTGCTTCTACATTGTTAACATTATTGTTTATAAACATTTTTTATTTTAAAATTCTGTTAACTTGGTCGCATGTTTAGGTTAGCTCTCCTACGTTCCCTGGCAGGGCATTACACTTGGTATCAGAGCTCACGTTTATGCACTAGGAGCTAGAGGAGATTGTGTGCCCATTAGTTTGTTAGTCATGCATGTTAGCACACATCTCCTTATTTCTTTAGTCATTGTTCATGATCTCTTATTCGTGTATGTGTTTCTTCCAACTTGATTTGGAAAGTGATGTTTAGTCTTCGTTGCTATAGGTGGATACCTACTGAGGCTTGAATTATGCTAGGATCTATGACTGAAACTCGAGGGTCTCTAGTCTTATCGAAGCTCATGAAGTTTGTAATCATCTATATGAGTATTTTGTTAGTGAGTAGATGGCTTGCTTCTTTCGGTCTTGTGTGGTTGGTATGTATGAAGACTTGGTGATTGTCATTTGACTGCCTCATCTGTTATAGCATGATAGTTGATGTATGTTGTTTGTGATATGTTGTGGTGATTGAGTTCTAGTTTGAAGAACTCCTTGTTGCTTTTTTTATTTCTCTTTGAATGACTTGCGATTTCTCTTGAGTGACCTATTTCTTAGCCCTATGAGTGTGATGTTATTGATCGTGTATGATTAGACTTGCATGTTGTATTGAATTGAATTTAATTGAGTTATATGAGCTATATTGTGTGAGTGTTGTAATCATCTTTGAAAGAATATGATTGATTATGGAAATTGGAAAGTAAATTCTTGCTTGTTAAATACATTGTGCATTGTTAGAAATATATATATCATTCATTAAGAGTGCATTAATAGATCTAGAGTTATACCTCATTATTATAGATTGATTGGGTAAAGGACCTAAGTCCCCAAGTAAATTATATATTGCATCTATAGTAGAACTCTTAACCTATTAGTATCATTTTTCAAATAATTGATTAAGTGTTAATGTTAGTAACATATTAGAATATATAATTGCATGAAGTTGCATAAAGATGATGTTAGAAATATAACATATTGTTTGTCTTGAGTGATTGTGTGCATCCTCTAACACATCTAACGTGAAAGATCTTGGATGTCATGAAGCAACTACTCCCTTGAGTGTGGCTAATCCTAGTCACCTTGTTAAGTGAAATGTTGTTCTTATATTGGTTATTAATTTTGGTTGTTTGATATCTTGTTGTGTTGTATGTGGTCAACATTAATTTCTTTTGAATTTTGTTATAACTCGATTAGTCACACAAATCTCTTTTCATTGTCTAGCTTGTGGCATTAGTCACAATTGATTTATTGTTGAAATGGTACCCTTTTATGATTTTATGTTGAAATTTGGAAGTTCTCCCACTTGGGTTTTTCTTTGAATTGTACGGTCGCTATTCTGAATGTTTGTCATTGTTGACCATGTTTCATGATAAGTATTGTTTCTATCATGTTCTTTATGGACCTCTGATAGTATGTATAAGGGAAGAAAATTGTAGAGATTGCACGATAGTTTTAGGTGAAATGAAATGCATTATGTAATTTATGTGTTTGTGTGAGTGTTGCATTAGGTAAGGCTGCATGAACTGTTCAAATTTCTACTCAATATAATCATGAGTAGTTGTATTCTATATTAAGCTTTAGTATGTATGTATTTCATGATTCTTGAAAGCATTAAAGATAAAGACTTATTTAATAAATGTTAGATGATGAACAAATGATTAAGGTGATTTTTGGCTTATGCTTAAATTTGAATTATATTATTCTTTGTGATTCGTTATGCATATCTTAAAATAAGATAGTTAAGTTGAATTACATTGGTTCTTTCATGAAGTGTAAATAAGTGATTGTTGTAATTGGTATATTCTTTTGGTGATTATGAGTTGGGTATACCTTCTTGTTTGATCCTTTTAATTAGGAGGTGTAGCACTATGGTGTGAACCTTTTTGTTTCCTTACTAGATTAGTTATTGGCTTCCAAGAGTAAGCCTAGTTTTAGGGGAGGAGGATGTAATACCCACCCCTTAGTCTGCCTGTCTGTGTCAGTTTCTGATCTCTTTTAGGCCCTTTTATATTTGTGTTTGTTATTTCAGGTGATTTTAAGGATATTCATATATTACTTTTCATTATGGTATTGATCCATTGTTAGTTGTATTATATCATCTATTTGCATATGATTTTTGATTATTTCATGTTGGTTATGTTTATGTTATGAAATCATTCTGATTAAGGTTTTCTAACAATACTGACCCCATATTTATATGCACACAGATTATTGTGATGTTTTGCATTACCATTTGCTGTGTTTGGTATAGTATGGGACAGAGTCGTAGTTACTTACTTTGGCGAGATCAACACGATAAACTAGTATCAACCATTATTTTCTATATTGCATGGATATATTCTCATCTTTGTAATGTCAGGTTTGTAGGTACGGGGGTATGTCTTCCCTGAATTGATAGGAGTGAGCGTGCCATATCGCAGTATCTCAATGGTAAGAGAGGGGAGATAATATTCAAGTCCAAATCCATACCCTAAACTCTTATTTTGTCCTATTGATGGACAAAGAATTTGATTGACTATCCTATTTGAATCCGTCAAGTGATGTGGATTCATGAGCCTGTTTGTGTGTGTTGGTTTCTGTTTCAGTTGATTTTCTGTTTGGATGGGTTTCGGGTGATTTAATGATGCTTTTAACTTGATTTATTTAATGAATATTTATGGTAAATATTAATATTAATTATTGCTCCTATAATAAGGTTAAAACATTAATATATGAAATATATGGCTATTTAATAATTAGATATTAATTAAATGCCTATATTTAATTAATTGATTTAATTATTAAGTATTGATTTAAATAATTGAGATTTAATAAATATTAAATTCAATTATTATATTTAATTGTGCAAAGTTGATTTATTGAATATTGCTTTAAGTTGCATGATTAATTGATTTATTTAATTGAAATATTCTCATATGCATTTTCAATTTAACAGTTTGCTTTTATATTATAAAGTTGAGTTATGCATGTTTTAAGTGAAAATTGAGAATAAAGATTTTCTTTTACTTATTAATTAGATAATTTATATTCCTTTTAGGGTTTTCACTTTTTGAAAACCTAATTACTTTTTTTTCTATATATTTGAATTTGAAAGCCATTTTGGAGATTATTCAATGAGGGGAGAAAGTAAAATCAGGTGATGAAAGAATTGTGAAAGCTTGAGAGCATTTTGGAGCATTTTTGGAATTATTCTTTGCTTTGAATTGTGGATTTTGTTCCTCGCACCAGTTATTGAGGTAGGATCTTATTCAGGTTAATTATAGCTTCCGGATCCCCGTCTTCCATGCATCCGAAAAGCTAGGATCTTTATGTGATCTTTCTTGTTTGATTATTGTGTAGTTTATTGATTTAAAATTTATGAAATATGTTATTGTTTCATTTTTGTGTTTTCCTTCAAGTTTGCATGTCAGATCTGTGTTTGTTGGCATAAAGATTTTATTTTTAGGTGTTAGTTATAAAATGGGCATTAGGGTTTTCATGTGGAAATGAATTTGTTCAAAATTGTCTTTAGGGTTTCAATTTGGAAAAAATATCCATTTTTAAAGAAAATTGATGATTATTGCCAATAAAAGGTTTAAACCCTCAGATCTGTGGATATCTTACCTTGAAAGTGGAAAATTCACTTTTGCCATGTTCTTGCCAAAACCGGGTCTAGATTTGCATGAAAACAAAACAATTGAGTTAAAATTGCATGCTTGAGAAAGAAACTCTTCTTGAAAATAAATTAAAATATTAGATTTAGAATGTCTCTTGTTATTATCAATTTGCATGCTTAAAAGAAAGAAAACTCTTTTTGAAAAAAAAAATTAATATTAAATTAGACATCTTTCTTATTTTTATCAATTTGCATGCTTAGAAAATCCTCTTAAGAAAATAAAGAGTTATTATTAAATTTAGAATATTTCTCTTGTTTACATCAAATTGCATGCTTTATTATTTAAGTAATTTAATAGTATTGCATGTAAATATAAAATGAGGATAAATGCATATTCTCTCTTTTATTATGAAAATTAATTAAAAAAGATTTTTTAAAGAATAAGTATTTATAAGATATATTTATTTGCATGTTATTTAAAAAGGATTTATTAATTTGTATTTAAATAATTCTTGTTGGAATTTGCATGCAATAGTATTCTATTTTTAGAAATTCTATTATTTAAAAAAAAAAGATTTTTTTTTAGAATTTGCATGCAATAATATTTTATTTGTAGAAATTATATTTTTTCAAAATTTTTTTTTTAGAATTCACATGGAGTGGTATTCTATCTTTTAGAAATTATATTTTTCCAAAAAAAAAAAAGATTTTTTTTTTAAAATTTGCATGGAGTGGTATTCTATTTAAAAAAAAAAAAAACTTTTACTTGTAATTATATTTGGTTTTTAGTAATTATTAAATAGATTAATTTATATGAGGTGGATTTTATAAACTGATCTATATAGGCTTGATGTGCATTTTCTTTAGAAAATTGAATTATGTTGTTGATAGCAATTTTATCAGATAAACTAATTTGCATAGTGTTACTATAAATGAGTTTATCACTGTATTTTATTGTCTAATCATACTCATTATGCAATGATGTGTCTTCTGAGTGACTGATTGAAAAGATTGTGTTCTTCTTTCCCTTTTTGCGATATTACTATGTGTCAGTTGTGATGACATGTAACTGATTGGATGTTTGACAATGTCAAGTTGAAGATAATGCAAGACATTAAATCAGTTAATGGTTTGTATTATCATTGATGTCAACTTGATATCATCTGTACGGTCATATACATAAAGCCAAAGACTTCAGAGAATCAATGGAGCAAATGTTATGCTTTCAGCAATGCATAAAAGTCAAGTATTCACTAAGTGACAAACAACATTGATGGAGTGCACACCGACGGTTAGAGAAAAGAAAGACAGACACAGTGATACCCGACGTGCAAAAGAATAGTGTTGCCCTATGAAGCAAAACCACAGGATGCCCGACGAGTAAAATTCTAATGATGCCCGACGGACAGAGATTATGAAGTTAACTGGAGTCTCACCGACAAAACTGTCAGTTGTCACCAACAACTAACTACAGAGGTGACCAATGGAACAAAGAGTTAAGAAAACAACAAAATATCTAGCTAGAAAAATCTAAAGATAGACTTAACTAGTTGTTTTCTTTATTTTATTCAACCAGAGTTAAGTGATTGATTTAAAACTAATTTCTACAGTTGGCAAGAAGATAATTACGAGACAAATAAGGAGTTATGCTTTAAATCTAATTGGTTGGATTGTTTTTCATGCCAAGAACCAAGAATCAAGAATCAAGAAATAATGAATATCATGTCTATATAAGAGACAAGCTTAATTTATTTTTGTAATGCATGAAAAGGGGATTAAGGGGAGTGAACAGAAAGAGGATGTTGAAGAGAAACTGATGAAGAATAACTTCATACAGTCCTGATCAATCAAGCTGAAGGAGAGCTAAGGAATTCTACAAACACCGACGAATAGTGAAGCACAACATCATAGTGCAGAAAGTGTAGAGTACAAAGAATTGAATTGATACATTGACCAGAGAGGTAATGTACTTAAATAGATCAAAAAAATCTATAATTCAAAGTTGTATTAGAAATAGGTCATAGTGTTTCAGTTTAACCATTGAAACATCAAGTCTCTTAACCGAGTAGGACTTAACAGTCTTCTATATATTGAGGTACATTTGAAGGAGTGCCAAAAATGTTTATTCATGAAAGTAGCATTGGATTTTCCCGATACCTATCGACAGTCTAAGAAGGAGGCTGATTCAAGGATGGTAGCAATAGATGCCCGATACTAAGTGACAACCTCTATGTATAAAATTATCTAACAAGGTCACACTTAACAATGTGTTTGTAACCTTTAATAGGGTTGGCTCCTAACATGGCTCACTTCAGAAGAGTAAAAATTTGGGGTACCGGTCCTAGTGGTTTTTTTCTTAACAAGGTTTTCATGTTAAAAATTCATGTGTTATGTGTTATCTGACATAGTTAACACTGGATTGATCACTATACTCTGCTTATTTACTGAGTTTCGATAAATAGCTATACTGCTTATTGGTAATCAAGAAAGAATGGGGATTGACAGAGAACACCGAAAAATAGTTAATCAATATTATTATTTTATGACATGCTTCTTGTAGGGATTAATAATCTGAGGTTTATTGATTGGTGGTTAAGTTTAAAGGATAAATTTTTGAGACCACTGATTCACCCCCCCTCTCAATTATTACTAACAATTGGTATCAGAGCTTGTTTACTTAGAAAGGAAGGTTTCAAGACCTAAGTCAAGATCACAAGATGAACATATGAGATGTGCCCAAGTTGAACAAAGACAACTTTGCTTCATGGCAAATCAGAAGAAGACTCCACTTATTAGGTATTGGTAATGATGTTACTCAATTCCTAGATACTGAATATGTGTTTCCTATAGGATTATTGATAGTAGATCAATTGAGAGAGAAGCATTAACACAACTGCATGGTTATAGAGCTTTCTTCCTCAGTCTTTGATGCTGAATTTGAAGATGTCAAAGATTGCAAAACTGCAAAGAAGATGTGGGACAAACTGAAGCTTGTACATGGAGGTGATACAAATATTCTGAGAGCCAAGGCATAAAGCCTTAGAGGAAAGTTTGATGATCTCAGAATGAAATAAGGAGAAAACATCACACAATACAACACAAGAATAAAAGAAATAGTGAATGCTATACGAGGAGTTGGAGGTACACTTGAAGAGGAGATAGTGGTAAGTAAAATCTTAAGAACCTTACTGCCTGTATATGCTATTAGAGTTTCTGCCATTCAAGAAATGAGACCAGTAGAAAATAATACAGTTAATCTTGATAGTTTAATTGGTAGACTATTTTCATTTTAGATGAATAACTTTGATAATAGTGTCTTACAAAACTTAGAGTTTGCATTTAAGTCTTCTATGAGAATAATCAAATCAAGTCATAGAGACACATCTAGAAGAGATAGTGAAAGTGAAAGTGAAAGTGAAGAAGAAGATCTAGATGAAATAGAAGCACTTATGGATAGAAGAATGCAGAGAGGCAAAGGTAAATACAAAGGCAAGTTACCACTTGTATGCTTTAATTGTAAAGAGATTGGACACTTTGTTGCAAGATGTCCTAACAGAAGAAAAGATGACATAAGTAATGATAGATCTTTTGAGAAGAAATCTGACAGAGGTGATAATAAAGATTATGGAGGTTACCAATAATCAGAAAGAAGAGATACCTGAGACTACAAGGACAAAGGCAAGAAAGCTAACTACCTAGTTGCTTGCAAAGATAAAGATACTGACACCGAACCTGATGAAGACATTGAGATGGTATTTGTGGCTGTGAAGGATGATTCAGATGAAGATGAAAGGTATGAAGAAACTGCACTCATATCTAAGGCTAGCAAGAATGACATCTAGATTATAGATAGTGGCTGCACTCACCACATGACCGGTCACAAAGAAAAGTTTAACACTTTTGAGTATTATAATGGTGGTATAGTAAGAATGGGTAATGATACACCTTTTCCAGTTGAAGGTAAAGGAACTATTATGTTGAACAACCTGATTAAATGTGAAAATGCTTATTGGGTAAAAAGATTGAATTATAATCTATTGAGTGTTTCTCAGCTGAATAATTTAGGTCACAGAGTAGCATTTGAGAACAAGAAGGCAAAGATCTTCAATGAATCAGGAAGATTGATTGGTACCGGTGAACAAACAAAAGGTAACTTATTCTATCTGAATGATACTAA
>MU227852.1:792184-841364 GCA_018584345.1 Thuja plicata
CTATATTGTGCAAACAAGCATGTCTCATCAGCTAAGTCTAGATAAAACAAATTACCTTTTGTCTGCTCACCACCTCCAACTAATTCTCCATTGGCATCATAGATCTTTGCTTTCCTGTGATGGAATTCAACTATGTAACCATAAGTATTCAGCTGTGAAACACTCAATAAGTTATACTTAAGATCATCAACCCAATATACATCATCACATTTTATTTTGTTAGTCAATTGAATTGATCCTTTCCCTTTGATACGACATGGTGTATCATTTCCAAATTTAACATAACCACCTTTACACTGATCTCAGGTTTCAAATTTATCTTTATCACCAGTCATGTGATGTGAGCAACCACTATCAATAATCTAATGATCAACTTTGCTTATATAAGAAATTAGTGCAGTTTTCTCATCATCATCAGAATCATCTTTCATTGCAACATACACAAATTCTATATTATTTTCATCAGATTTATCAGATTCATTTTTAGAAGCTTCTTCAGCTATATAGAAGGATTTCTTACCTTTGTCTTTGTAATCCTTATACTTCCTGAAGTCTCGGTCATCGTTTTTATCTTTATACTTTTTGTCTCTTCTCTCATCTTTGTCGTTCTTATCAGGACATCTTGCAGCAATATGACCAACTTTGTTACATGAAAAACAAATAATAGGAAGTTTACCTTTGAATTTTCATTTTCCTCTTGATAGTCTTCTTGCCATAAGTGCCTCAAGTTCTTCTAGATCATCATCAGAAGCATCGTTGTCACTATCTACACATTTCTTTCCTTTATTTCATTTTTTGAGGACCATCTAGGACTTGAATGCAGATTCAATGGCTTGTGGAGTATAGTTATCAAAATTTGACATCTCAAGTGCAGTAAGTCTGCCTACCAAACTTTCCAAAGTCAAATTGTTGTTAGGAGTACATCTCAATTCTTGAATTGCATATAATCTAATAACATAAATAGGAAGAAGTGTTCTCAGTACCTTTCTCATGATGGTGTTATCATCAATGGTTCCTTTAGCTCCTCTAATAGCATTTACAACTTCCTTTATCCTAACATAATATGAAACTATATTTTCTCCTTCTTGCATTTTCATTTCATCAAACTTACCTCTCAATGTTTCAAATTTGGATCTTAACACATTTGTGTCTCCTCCATAGATGGTTTCAAGGGCATCCCACATTTTCTTATCACTTGTATAGTCCTTTATGTCTTCAAAATCATGATAGTTCAGGGATGATGCAATCTCCAACATTGCATGATTATGTTCTTGCTTTTCTCTTAACTGTGCAGTATTGAGAGTTCTTGTAGGGGCTACATATTCTTGGTCGACATGGTTTTTAGCAGAATCACCAACACTCGCTAAGTGAAATTTCATCAAACTTTTCCATGTAGGAAAGTTATCTTTGTTCAACTTTGGTACGTCCCTTTTATACATCTTGATCTTTTGCTCCAAGTACCTTCAAACTATTTCAAGAAAACTTGGCTCTGATACCAATTCTTAGAATGAATTTAGAATAATTGAGAGGGGGGTGAATCAGTTATCCTCAGGTCCAGATGTGCCCATTTAATACTTTATACCAATTTAAACAATTCAGATTTACTTGGCAGCAATAATATAAAAGTGTGCAGTTTACTGTACTAATGAAATAAGCTTGCAGATACTTAATAGTAAAACACAACATAAACTTTCACACAATTTGACACCATGATTTAACATGGAAACCCAATATGGGAAAAATCATCAGTAACATGCTACCAAAATTTTTTCTCTTCTAAAGTGAGCTCTGTTAGGAGCCAACCCTGTTAAAGGTTACAAAACACACTATCAAATGTGACCTGGTTAAAGGATTTAATAACCCTGTTAGGAGTGGCCTTGTTAGAGGACTTAGAACATTCCAATCTGAATGTCACCTTTCTCAAAGGATTTACACAATGGTTGTTAGGTCAAACTTGTGAAAGGATTTCAACTGATACAATGGTTAGAAAGTAATCAACAGGTTTGATCTGATTCATACAACTTAGTTTGCAATCCAGATCCAATTCAGCTCTTATGCTAATTCACTGAGTGGCCTCCATTCTCATCTCAAACTCCAGATCTGCTTGGAAATTTGTCAAGCAATCTCTCTCTGCTTCTCTACTCAGCCTTCTTTTCTTAGATCTTTCCAATCAGTCAATTAACCATGCAATCCTTCTTGCATACTCTACATACTCTGCTCTCTTAGCTACATCCATGAATAAACCCTTGAGATTATCATATACCTCTTCATCTAGGTTAGGTACATATTTTTCTTCTTAATCAAGATCATAGATCTTAGGTTAGGTCAGATCCAATGGATCTTTCCATCATTACATTTAATTTATTTCTCTAATACAATAGCCAATTAAATTATTGATCCATCCTTTAATTACGGTTACCCGTGCATTTACATAGTGTAGATCAAATGTGCGTATCCTTAATTAACTTTACATATCCCAACAAAATCAACTACGTCGGCTAGAGATCTTAAATCTCATCAATCATGAAAATACTGTTGCTCGGACAACACTGTGTTCCTTGGAAATTTACTAACGCTCGACACATACAAGAAAATATGCTCGGCACACACTGGTGCTCAACTGACACAAAACTTGCTTAGCATAAACTATTCTTAGTAAACTGTCAGTGAAAAATAAACAACATATAACTTTGCCAATGTGCTAATTGATAAAGTATCCTTTGTAATTCGTCATAACTCAACCATTCTTCTTGGTCTTCTTGTTAAATCTCCTGCATCAATCAATAGATATGGTACTCAAACAAATAGCAATAGTCTCACCGGTTAAGGTTTGACATCAATGAAAAAACAATAATTGTTTCCATTGTAGCTTTCCAAACAATATTTCCAACATATACTTCCAATCTCCTATCCACTCCTGGGACACAAAATTCTTGTAGAATGTTATTCTTTTCATCTTGCATTGGTAGCTACAATAGAAAGATAGGATTTGATGTAGTTTCAGGGGAAGATTGAATGACAGATGCTATAAAATCGTTTGTGAATAGGTTTGAGGAAGCATGATTTCAACTGTTCAAAGATCATCTTCATTTTCCATTCTCAAAGATACCCACAGACCTATAAAAAAGGTTATCCAAGACACGGAGACTAAATTTGGCATGGGTTGGTCTATAAGAAATATAAAGCTATGAATGTCTCAAAATTGCAAGTGATTTTGGTGCAACCAAACAAAGAAGATAAAAAAAAACCCCTCTTGAGCTAAGGGTCAAAAAGAGGCCAATTGATGTAAGTGTGAAACTATTGGAAGAACTTGTAAAAGTGTATGAGAAGTCCAAGGCATGGAGGAAGTCAGGTGAGGAGAGTATGTAGGTATTTGAATTTTCTCATAATATTATAGAAAATTTATTAGATGATTCTTCAATGTTATTTGTGCATAGCTAAACTGAATTAGTAAAAGTTTTAGGACAAGGCCTCCAAGGCTAGGATTGTCAAACTTTGTGCCATGCATCACAATGGACAGAAAGGTTTACAGGCCTTGATATGTACATTTGTAATTTTATTTAATATGTTAAATGATATTTATTTAATTTCCTAGGAAAAAGTTAATGATTGCATATTACTTAGTTTCACTAGTTCACGTGCCATGTTTTGATAGGAGGAGAAATATGGTCGACATCCAACATAATTTGAAAAGGAAATGTTACAAATCAAAGAGTGGATTGATTTTGTAATCTAGATGGAGAACAAGGTACCAATAGTTGACTTTCAATACTTTAGTTGGATATTTTTGTGTTAATATGTCAATTTTCATTTCTTTTGTTGAGTTGTTTATTGATGTGTCGGATGAGTTCTTTGTTGGCCCTAGATCCCACTCAAGTGTCCCATTATACCATGTTGAGGAAAAAAATATTGTTTTCCCTAAAGGGAAGTAGGTGACATTCATGCCATATTTTCATCACATCTTTTAATTAATGACCATAGACTTTCAATGTCTCTTAAGTGTCCTCATGTAAGTTATGAGTTGTATTGTTTGAGTAATTTGTCCCATATTGATTTGATTTATCTTATTTTTTCACAAATATGGTATCTCAAGGATTTCTTCCTTGGTATCTTAAGGAATTCTTACTTGAATTCATGTTTCCATTCTACTAAGTGATCCACATTCATATTTTCAATCCTTCCTCACGATGTTTCCATTATATTAATATATAAGAATGTATTGATGCATCCAGGTAGGAATCCTATAAATCTAACACATCACTGTAGAACTCCTTTTGCACCGAGGTCAAGTTATCATAGATTTGTAACACATATTACATGAAATCACCTATGTCATACCTTGCAACCTTGTAGTATTCCACTTCATATTTCAAGTGTTCAATTTCCTTTTTACGCTTTTCTATTTCTAATGTAGAGGACTTATTCAGAAGACAAGGACACAATAACAAAGTCAACAAGGTCTCATGGGTGACTCCTCAAATGGGCTTCTCTCATCGTTCCCATTAAACATTTTGACAAAGGCTCCTATATCCAACCTTGTGCCTGATATGAAATGGCTCTCCAAAAAATATTAATATTGTCTTAAGGACTTCCTTGTATCCCCATTAACCCAATAAAAGACTGTTCAAGGCCACTTCACAAGTTTTATTGACACTTCCTTCATAATATTGGAAGTACAAGAATGGGAAAGCAAGATACTGAGAGTGGGGGGGATGAATTAGATCTTAAAACTATACCACTTTAAAACTATTTATCCACATTCATACATATATGAATTTAACCTAACAACAGATAGCATCCATAACATAAAATATGAAACTCATAACACAGAATTTTGGTAACCCAGAAACCCAAATAGGTAAAACTGGGGTGGGGATGACACCCACAAAATCTTCACTACTACAACAATAAAGTGTGCCTGTTAGTGCTACAAAATCTTGATCGCAATATGAAATCTACCTAGTTAAAGGTCTGTTCTATTGAGAACTAAAGATCATTACAATCTACCTTGTTAAAGGATTTCAACTTACAGTAAAGTAAGCACTCGGCTAAGATATTTCAAATGGTCTGCTAAAACCACTCTGTTAAGAGATTTAACCTGATACACCTGCTAGAATGTTCCAAGTAGCGATCCTTCATTATGCACTCAGATGTTGATGACGGATCTTCTCTTTTCAATAATGTCTGTGATCTCTCAATCTAATATGTCTTTACTTTTCTTTTCACTGCTCTGTCATTCTTCTTGATCTAGGCTTCTTCTCAAAATGACTTACTATTCATCTCTCATGAACATACAACCCTTCTCTATATATCTCTTTCTCTTTCACAAACTATATTTTAGGGTTAGAAGCCATCTTATTATATCTTTTTAGATCTGGTGGCGAGATCTAGATCAACGATCAAGATCTATTGTTTATACCTCCAATGCATACTAATTTCCTGATTGGATCCATGCCATGCATAGTATAAAACAATTAAATGTGAAATTAACTCAGTAGAAAAATATTAAATGCGTACAAATGTCAGCTCAGATCTCATACAAGTCAGCCTAAGCTATTTACATCAAAGTTTGAATTAATCTTGACATGTATGCAAAAACTGTTCTCCTCAGCACTAGACATCTCTGACGCTCGAAACTTAATATTCTACTTGGCTCAGCATGATGTAACTCGGCAACCTAAAACTTGCTCAGAAATGTTGCTCAGCCTTGAAAGTTTAGCTCGGCCATAGTGATAACCAACTAAAACTACCTAAGTAAATGACTAAGTGTGGGTCACTAATCATCAATAGAACTTAGGGATTAACAATCTCCCCATTTGATATTAGTTGCAAAAACACACTTATCATTACAATTCATTCCATCCAAAATATTTCCTAAGAACACACTATACTCCCTAGGAATGTACATCATACTACATACAAAACTTTACATAGTATACATGCCTTCAAAAAAAAATATTTACATGGATACCTATTGTGATCTCCTTTATGTTGTATCCTTGTCAGTCCTGTCAATTTCCCCCTTGTTTTTGTTACTAATAGCTAGTGGGGTCAAGTTATACTTATCCAAAAACTATTTATGAATTTGTAAGGTAGACTCAAATGCAGAGTCCCAACTATCCTTGACAAACTTCATAACCTCTATTTTCACTTCTAGCTCGGCAGCTAGAATTACTAAGCTTTCTGCAGTTGAGAGATGAGAGTCTCTCTTAATCAATTCATTTGCAGATAAAATTTCTTTCTGAATGACCTCTAGATGAGGTATCAGACTTGTCTAAATAGTAATCAACTTGGTCCTAATTTGACCATCTTCAGCCATGAGCTCGGCTACCCTCCTTTGTGCATTATTCAGCCTGTTAAAATGTAAGGAGCTAGTGCTAGCATCCATACTCAGTGAACTTCCAGTTGACTTTAGGTCTAGTTGCAATTTCTCTAAAGCCTATTGATTATCCTGTGTGAAGAATTCAACATCAGATAACCTCTTATACAATCAATAGACATTTTTTGCAACTCCTTCTAAAATTTATACCAGAGAAGAAAGTTCAACCTGTTTTACTACAATCTCTCCTGAGATTTTTGCAAGTACCTTGTTCTCGAATTTTCTCTTGGACCATTGCAAAAATTTCTCATCGGCTTCAATATTGTCATCATTTACCTTTTTCACAATGTGAACTAGTTGTTCAAGAATAGGGGATTAAGGATTTTCATCCTCCATGTCAAAAGCCTTTACAAATATATCTTTTATGTCATGTAACACTTGCTTTTTCTTTTTCTCCCTTTTCAGTTCCTCCTATCTTTTCTTCCTCTTAAGTAATTCCTGAAGAGTCTCAATTTGTTCATAAGAGAAAACATTGGGATCCCATGATAGAATCACAATAAATTCATCTAATGTGACACCTAGAATCAAATACTTCTTCCTCATAAGTTTCCTCCTCTTGAATTCAGGTGAACTACTGCTCGTCTTCATTTCTTCAATACCTTTTCCAGATTTAGTAGTTGACACCATTGCATCTTTAAGTTCAGTCAGGATTGCCTGCTGATCAGGCATACTTCCTGTCTTGGTTCTAGTGGGAGTTCATGATGTAGAGTGTGGTAGATCAACCAACACTTGCATTGCCTCTTTTTCTTTAGGCTCACTGTTAGTATCTCTTATCTCCTCACTACTATCTAGCACTGATTTTACAACCTCTAAAATAAGTGAATGTTGTACAATTACCTCTTATTCAATTATTTTCTCCTTTTCTGCTTCATCTTAAGCATCCTTATCCTCATATTTATTTTGAGTTCTTTCTTCTTCTTCTATACTCTTCTCTTCTTCAGCCTCATTTGCCTTGATAGGTGATTCAACAGTTGAGTCCCTCGGCTCATCCTGACCCTCGACATCCAGATTTCTAGAGTCATCAATTGGACTCTCAATAGTCAGATCAACAATGTTAACTGTCTCTTATTGATATTGTGCATCTGTCCTAGTCTTCTTAGACTCAGTTGAAATGTGAATTGTTCATATCTGTGGTACAGGGGTGGATTCAATTTCCTTATCATTCGGCTCAGATGTTCCTTCATTAGTTCTCTTTTCTTTTGAAAAAATCAATCCAAAAAATTCCTTCCAAATTCTAGTACTCTGATGTACTATCCCTTCAATATCATTCTTAAAAATAGCATAACCTCTCTGTTTAGGTAGAAATTTTCTCTTATACTCTTCAAAAAAAATTTCTCTCTGTTTCTTTGTTAGCTCAGGAATGACTTGAGCTAAAGTGCCTTCCCTAATTTGTCTCTCAGTTGTGAGTGCAAATTCCCACTTGCCAGACAGAAATTCATACAACTCACTTGGCACATTGTTTCCTATTGCTATAGGGGTTAATTTGAAACTACACATCATGTCTAGGAGAGCTTCCTAAACCTTATGTTTGTCTCCTATCTTCAATTGTTCATACCTTATAAAATTAAAACCAGATAACCCTGCAGAATTTCTCAAATTTTCACATACCTCATCAATATCTGTAGGTTTCTTGAATGATGTTGTTGGTATGTTGTTGGGTTCATCAGTTCCATTCATGTCCTCATCACTTTCTGGATTCAAATTCAATTTTCTTCTTGGTCTTTTAACTTGTAGGCTTGGGACAACCTTTGTTGCTAATTTAGTCCTTGATCTAGAACTACTCTCTCAAATATTCTTTGCATAGACTTTAGTCTTCTCTACTTGTGATATGGTGGAAGAAACCCTTGTCCTTGGATGATTTGCAATGGGAGGGGTAACTCTGGGTTTTGCTTTTCTTAGCTTTGTTACCTTTGCTACTGTTGGCCTCTTCCCTTTTGCCTTAGCAATGACCTCTTCTTCAGATTCACTGACTTCTTCTTCTTGTTCCTCAGATACATCTTCTCCTTGTCTAGTAGATATCTCTAGAGGTGCATCCTCTAGCTCTTCATCACTCACCAAGCCAACCATATTTTCATATTTTTCACAATATTTTTCCTTTTCCTTTCCATGGTTCTTGCTTTAAGATTCATCGAAATCTTTTCCTTAGCTTCATCAAAAATTTTGAATCTTTTAGCTTTAGTATCAATCTCCTCTGCTAGGAGTGCTGTGATAGCTACTAATGCTTCATCAATATTTACTTCATAGGGAAATGGCTCCAGCCATGATACCCTAGGTGTCACAACCTGAATATATGTCTAGTCTGTATCCACTAAGAAACATATCTGATCACAGTGCTTCTCCACAAGTGAATTGGGGATTCTGGTCCTCAACCTCATTCTCTTTTTGAATTCCATAAAATAAATTCCCATAATACCATTGAAATTGCTGCCTAATTTCTGAATACATTCACTAATCTGTAAAGTGATGGGTCTGTCCTTTTTCCAGACAATATTTCCTAGTGTAGGAAATGACTTATGTATATAGAAAATTATACACATTAACAAAGAGCCAAACTTACATGATTATCTTTTATATTTTTTTATTGATAGTAAGTTTTCGGCTAGTTGTGTCAACTATAGCTCAGCAAGGTCACAAGTGTGATTCTTTTTAACTATCTTCCATGCCTGGTCGATGGCTGTACAAGGAACACTATCCAGTTGGATCGAATGATAGAACTTGTGAGCAATCATTCTCACTCCAAAATCAAGTTCCAAGTCAGTAATTGTAGAGATAGTCATTCCTCTGTTGTTCCAAATAGCTCCAGTGTTAGCTTTTATCTCTTATTTGCTTTGGTCTATCATAGTTCATTTATCGTTGATAACAGGATACTCAGTAACTCGTTGGATAATATATTTTGTGATCTTTACTGGTCCATTGTCCAGCCACATATGCATATTATGAACTTGGCTTAGGACAACCTTAATCCATTCATCCTTGAATTTTGTCAGAAAATCAAGAGCACGAGTTAACACTTTGTCAGCTAAATGTTTGAATTCATCTTTTAGAATTCCGTTCTCACACAACCTGTCATAGGAATTTCTCAATTATTTGTTTCCCACTTCACCAATTTTAACCATGTAACATGATCTAACATCATGAATCATAAGTACCTTTGGTGGGATCGATGAGAGGGCTCCGTTCAAATCACTCAAAATTGTGCTTTTTGGAACGGCATGAAAGTTTGGTGGTGCACATGCATCACTCCTTACTAGCTTAATTTGATTCAAATCCTCCTCCATTCCCTTGACTGGTGCAGAAGAACTTGCAGCCATAATCTCCTAAAGTTAGGGTTCAAGAATGAAGAATAGAGTACCTAAGAAAGCAATCACTTCACACTGTTCAAATTAGGGTTGCCGACGGCATGCTGAAAAAATTATCGAAACAAACTTCACATAGATCAAATTTGCAACTTCTTCAATTGCTCTGTAAATGCTAAAAATCACAAGGTAAAAGTGAATAATAGACCGTTCATCCTTATATAGACTCGAAAGGTCAAGATAAGTAGGCATTAAATATGTTTCCCGTTAGGTTAGTGCAAGCCAGCTGTCATTGGCCGACTAACAAAACCTAGCATACCACTCAGCTTACCACACTCGGCCATCACAACTTACTCAACCAACCAACTCAGCACTTATAGTGTAGGTAACTCTTCTCAGCACTTGTCACAAACATGTCCTGGTACATCTTATCATATGCAGATATGGACTTTGGCACATTTACATATTAGGAAGTGATGTAAGATTTAAAATTTGAATGAATTTCCTTACAAACCTCTATTTGTCAGTTGGATATGGTGTGATCACCTGATCCATTAGATTGGGTGACCTCAGCTTCAGTGGATTCACTGCTGCTAGGCTCTATTTTCCTTACCCATGTCGAATTCATCTGTGCTCTTACTTCTTCAATAGTAGGAGTAGGAACTCTTGCCCTACACTCTCTCTCAGTGTGTCCTATCTTCAAACAACTAAAGTAGACTAAGCTTCCATTCATCCAACTCTTAGATTTCCCTCTGGCATGTGTCTTTAAGCAATCTTCAGGCGCATGTCCATATTCTTCATAGTAATAACAACTCTATCTTGTATTATAATCCCAGTTGTAAGTGTTGCCTCTCGTAGATGTTTTTGTTTATCTTTGATGTCCAGTGTTGTTTAGCATTGGATCTATAGTCTTGTGCCTTATGACCATGTTTTTGACACTTGTAACAATAACCACTAAATCTTGGTTTGGGGGGTGCATCACTTGCTTCAGCCCAAAATTCATGTGCTTTATGTCCAAATTTATTGCAATTAAAATAGTAACCATTAAACTTAGGTTTAGGATTGGACTTACCTTTCTTACTTCGGCAAATGTTTTCTGTATGACCTGGTTTTCCACAGTGGTGGAAAACAGGCTTGTTGTGCTTTGTCTTTGCATTCCTCCTTTCACCATTCTTAGATGATTCTACTTTCTCAGTAGATGTCTTTGGTTCAGTGTGACCTAATCCAGAAGAATCCTTTAACCTTCTTGATGCTTCCATCAGATTCTCAAAATGAGTCAAAGCTTCATTAGGTTTATTCAACCTTTCATTAAGTTCCTTCTCAGATCTCAAATCGTCTTTCAATTGATTGTTCTCAGATCTCATATTTATCATTTCCATATCTTTCCTACTAATCTCCTGATTTGCAAGTAGCAGTTGATTTCCCATGTCAACCTGATTTATTGTCATCATCTGCACATCATGTGTCCTTTCATCAAGTCTGACAGATATCACTCTTTTGTCTTCTTCTGCCATAGTTTTGTCATCTTCATCTTTCTTCTTTTGTTCCAATACTTAAAATAGTCCTAATGTCTGCATTTCTTGTTCTCTTTTCAAGTTTCTAACTTCTTCACACAATGCATTGTTCTTTTCCAGTAGATCTGCAATTGCTGCATCGCTCTCAGTAGAATCTTCATTCTGAAATAAATTTGCAGTGTCATCTTCCTGGTAATGAGTATCATTCATTTGTTTGGCCAAATCTTTTCTAGCTATCCATGATTTCTTCAATTCTTGTTTTGCTATCTTAAGCTAATGTAATGCTAGATGGATCTCAATCTTTTGATTCTCAATGGATTTTCCCAAATTGTAAACCTCCATCTCAAGATCTGTACTCACAAGTTGATTCAAAGCTTTTGTAGGTGAACTGTGCTCTGATACCAATTGTTGAAAGTACAAGAATGGGAAAGAAAGATATCGAGAGGGGGGGTGAATCAGATCTTAAAACTAAACCACTTTAAAACCATGTATCCATATTCATACATATATGAATTTAACCTAACATCAGATAGCATCCATAACATCAAATATGAAATTCATAACATAGAATTTTGGTAACCCAGAAACCCAAATAGGTAAAATTGGGGTGGGGATGATAGCCACAAAATCTTCACTACTGCAATGATAAAGTGTGTCTGTCAGGGCTAAAATAGTTTGATTGCAATATGCAATCTACCTGGTTAAAGGTCTGTTTTGTTAAGAACTAAAGATCATTACAATATACCTTGTTAAATGATTTCAACTTACAGTAAAGTAATCACTTGGCTAAGAGATTTCAAATGGTCTGCTAAAACCACTCTGTTAAGAGATTTAACTTGATACACCTGTTAGAATGTTCCAAGTAGTGATCCTTCATTATGCACTCAGATGCTGATGATGGATCTTCTCTTTTCAATAGCCTCTGTGATCTCTCAATCTGATATGTCTTTACTCTGATTTTCACTACTTTTTCATTTTTCTTGATCTAGGCTTCTTCTCAAAATGACGTATTGTTCATCTCTCATGAACATACAACCCTTCTCTGTATATCTCTTTCTCTTTCACACACTCTATATTTTAGGGTTAGAAGCCATCTTATTATATCATTTTGGATCTGGCAGTGAGATCTAGATCAACGATCAAGATCTATTATTTATACCTCCAATGCATACTGATTTCCTATTTAGCTCCATGCTATGCATAGTATAAAACAATTAAATGTGAAATTAACTCAGTAGACAAATATTAAATGCATACAAATTTTGGCTCAGATCTCATACAGGTCGGCCTAAACTGTTTACATCAAAGTTTGAATTAATCCTGACATGTATGCAAAAACTATTTTGCTCGGCACTAAACATCTCTGACGCTCGACACTTAATATTCTACTCAGCTTGGCATGATGTAACTCGGCAACCTAAAACTTTCTCAGCAATGTTGCTCGGCCTTGAATGTTTAGCTCAACCACAGTGATAACCAACTAAAACTGCCTAAGTAAATGACTAAGTGTGGGTCACTAATCATGAATAGAACTTAGGGATTAACAATCTCCCCCTTTAATATTAGTGGAAAAAACACACTTATCATTACAATCATTCCATCCAAAATATTTCCTAATTACACACTGTACTCCCCTAGGAATGTACATCATACTACATACAAAACTTTACATAGTATACATGCCTTCAAAATTTTTTTTTTACATGGATACCTGTTCTAATCTCCTTTATGTTGTATCCTTGTCAGTCCTATCAGTTTCCCCATTTTTTTGTTACTGATATCTGGTGGGGTCAAGTTATACTTGTCCAAAAACTATTTATGAAATTGTAAGGTAGACTCAAATGCAGAGTCCCAACTGTCCTTGACAAACTTCATAACCTCTATTTTCACTTCTAGCTCAGCAGCTAGACTTACTAAGCTTTCTGCAGTTGAGAGATGAGAGTTTCTCTTAATCAATTCATTTGTAGATGAAATTTATTTCTAAATGACCTCCAGATGAGGTATCAGACTTGTCTGAATAGTAATCAACTTGGTCCTAATCTAACCATCTTCAGCCATGAGCTTAGCTATCCTCCTTTGTGCATAAGTCAGCCTATTAAAATGTAAGGAGCTAGTGCTAGCATCCATACTCAGTGAACTTCTAGTTGAATTTAGGTCTAGTTGCAATTTCTCTAAAGCCTGTTGATTATCCTTTGTGAAGAATTCAACATCAGATAACCTCTTATACAATGAATAGACATTTGTTGCAACTCCTTCTAAAATTTCTACCAGTGAAGAAAGTTCAACCTGTTTTACTGCAATCTCTCTTGAGATTTTTTCAAGTACCTTGTTCTCGAATTTTCTCTTAGACCATTGCAATAGTTTCTCATTGGCTTCAATATTGTCATCATTTACCTTTCACACAATGTGAACTAGCTATTCAAGAATAGGGGCTTGAGGATTTTCATCCTCCATGTCAAAATCCTTTACAAATACATCTTTTATGTCATGTAACACTTTCTTTTTCTTTTGCTCCCTTTTCAGTTCCTCATGTCTTGTCTTCCTCTTAAGTAACTCATAAAGAGTCTCAATCTGTTCATAAGACAAAACATTGGGATCCTATGGTGGAATCACAATAATTTCATCTAATGTGATATCTAGAATTGGAGACTTCTTCCTCGTAAATTTCCTCCTCTTGAATTCAGGTGAACTACTGCTCAACTTCGTTTCTACAATACCTTTTCCAGATTCAATAGTTGACACCATTGGATCTTTAAGTTCAGTCAGGATTGCCTACTGATCAGGCATACTTCCTGTCTTGGTTCCAGTGGGAGTTGATGATGCAGAGTGTGGTAGATCAACCAACACTTGCATTGCCTCTTGTTCTTTAAGCTCATTGTTAGTATCTCTTATCTCCTCACAACTATCTAGCATTTATTTTATAACCTCTAAAATAGGTGAATGCTGTACAATTACCTCTTGTTCAATTGTTTTCTCCTTTTTTGCTTCATCTTAAGCATCCTTATCCTCAGATTTATTTTGAGTTCTTTCTTCTTCTTATGTCCTCTTCCCTTCTTCAGCCTCAATTGCCTTGATAGGTGATTCAATAGTTGAGTCCCTCGGCTCATCATGACCCTTGGCATCTAGATTGCTAGAGTCATCAATTGTCACATCAATTGGACTGTCAATAGTCAGATCAATAGTGTTAACTGTCTCTGATTGATATTGTGCATTTGTCCTAGTCTTCTCAGACTCAATTGAAATGTGAAGTGTTGATATCTATGGTACAGGGGTGGATTCAGTTTCCTTATCCTTCAGCTCAGATGTTCCTTCTTCTGTTCTCTTTTCTTTTGAAACAATCAGTCCAAAAAATTTCTTCCAAATTCTAGTACTCTACTATACTATACCTTCAATATCATTCTTCAAAATAGCATAACCTCTATGTTTAGGTATAAATTTGTTCTTATACTCTTCAAAAAATTTTGCTCTCTATTTCTTTGTTAGCTCAGGAATGACTTGAGCTAAAGTGCCTTCCCTAATTTGTCTCTCAGTTGTGAGTGCAAATTCCCACTTTCCAGATAGAAATTCATACAACTCACTTGGCACATTGTTTCCTATTGTTGTAGTGGTTAAGTTGAAATTACACATCATGTCTAGGAGAGCTTCCTAAACCTTATGTTTGTCTCCTACCTTCAATTGTTCATACCTTATAAACTAAAAACCAGATAACCCTGCAAAATTTCTCAAATTTTCACATACCTCATCAATATTTGTAGGTTTCTTGAATGATGTTGTTGGTATGTTTCTGGTTTCATCAGTTTCATTCATGTCCTCATCACTTTCTAGATTCAAATTCAATTTTCTTCTTGGTCTTTTAACTTGTAGGCTCAACACAGCCTTTGTTGCTAATTTAGTCCTCGATCCAAAACTACTTTCTCCAGTATTATTTCCATACACTTTAGTCTGCTCTACTAGTGATGTGGCAGCATACGCCCTTGTCCTTGGATGATTTGCAATGGGAGGGGTAACTTTGGGTTTTGTTTTTCTCAATTTTTTTACCTTTTCTACTACTAGACTCTTCCCTTTTGCCTTTGTAGTGACCTCTTCTTCAAGTTCACTAACTTCTTCTTCTTTTTCCTCAGATACATCTTCTCCTTGTCTAGTAGATATGTCTAGAGGTGCATCCTCTAGCTCTTCATCACTCAGCAAGCCAACCATCCTTTTCAGATTTTTCACAATCTTTTTCCTTTTTCTTTCCATGGTTCCTGCCTTAATATTCATCAAAATCTTTGCTTTAGCTTCATCAAAATTTTTGAATCTTTTAGCTTTAGTATCAATCTCCTCTGCTAGGAGTGTTGTGATAGGTGTTGATGCTTCATCAATATTTACTTCATAGGGAAATGGATCCAGCCATGATACCCTAGGTGTCACAGCCTGAATATATGTGTAGTCTGTATCCACTAAGAAACATATCTCATCATAGTGCTTCTCCACAAGTGAATTGGGAATTCTGGTCCTCAACCTCATTCTCTTTTTGAATTCCACAAAATAACTTCCCATAATACCATTGAAATTGCTGCCTAATTTCTGAATACATTCACTAATCTGTAAAGTGATGGGTCTGTCCTTTTTCTAGACAATATTTCCTAATGTAGGAAATGACTTGTGTATATAGAAAAATATACACATTAACAAAGAGCCAAACTTACATGATGAGCTTTTGGCTTTTCTGATTGATAGTAAGTTTTCGGCTAGTTGTGTCAACTGCAACTTAGCAAGGTCATAGGTGTGATTCTTTTTAACTATCTTTCATGCCTGGTCGACGAAATATACATGGAACATTATCCAGTTGGCTCGACTGATAGAACTTGTGAGAAATCACTCTCACTCCAAAGTCAAGTTCCAAGTCAATAATTGTAGAGATAGTCATTCCTCTGTTGTTCCAAACAGCTCGAGTGTTAGCTGCTATCTCTTCTTTGCTTTGGTCTCTCATATTTTGTTTACTGCTGATAATAGGATACCTAGTAACTCATTGGATAATATCTTTTGTGATCTTTACTGGTGCATTGTCCAGCCACATATGCATATTATGAACTTGGCTTAGGACAACCTTAATCCATTCATCCTTGAATTCTATTAGAAAATATAGGGCACGAGTTAACCCTTTATCAGCTAAATGTTTGAATTTGTCTTTCAGAATTCCATTCTCACACAACTTGTCATAGGAATTTCTCAATTCATTGTTGCCCACTTTGCAATTTTTAACCATGTAACATGATCTAACATCGTGAATCATAAGTACCTTTGGCGGGATCGATGAGAGGGCTCCGTTCAAATCACTCAAAATTGTGCTTTCTGTAATGGCATGAAAGTTTTATGGTGCGCATGCATCACTCCTTACTAGCTTAATTTGATTCAAATCCTCCTCCATTCCCTTTACTAGTGCAGAAGAACTTGCAGCCATAATATCCTAAAGTTAGGGTTCGAGAATGAAGAACAAAGTACCTCGGCAAGCAATCACTTCACACTATTCAACTTAGGGTTGCTGATGGCATGCTGAAAAAATTATCGAAACAAACTTCGCTAAGATCAAATCTGAAACTTCTTTGATTGCTCTGTAAATGCTGAAAATCACAAGGTAAAAGTGAATAATAGACCGTTCATCCGTATATAGACTTGAAAGGTCAAGATAGGTAAGCATTAAATATTTTTCCCATTAGGTTAGTGAAATCCAGCTATCATTGGCCGACTAACACAACTTGCATACCACTTAGCTTACCAAACTCGGCCATCACAACTTACTCAGCCAACCATCTCAGCACCTATAGTGCAGGTAACTCTTCTAGGCACTTGTCACAAACATGTCCTGGTACATCTTATCATATGCAGATATGGACTTTGGCACATTTACATATTAGGAACTGATGTAAGATTTAAAATTTGAATGTAGTTCCTTACATACCTCTATTGCTTGATTGGAGATGGTGTGATCACCTGATCCATTGGATTGGGTGACCTCGGCATTAGTAGATTCACTGTTGCTCGGCTCTATTTTCCTTACCCATGTCTGATTCATCTGTGCTCTTAATTCTTCAACAACAAGAGTAGGAACTCTTGTCCTACACTCTCTCTTAGTGTGTCCTATCTTCAAACAACTAAAATAGACTAAGCTTCCATTCATCCAACTCTTAGATTTCCCTCTGACATGTGTCTTTAAGCAATCTTCAGGTGCATGTCCATATTCTTCACATTAATGACAACTCTGTCTTGTATTATAATCCTAGTTCTAAGTGTTGCCTCTCTTAGATGCTTTTGTTTGTGTCTTTGATGTCCATTGTTGTTTATCATTGGATCTACAGTCTTGTGCCTTATGACCATGTTTCTGACACTTGTAACAATAACCATTAAATCTTGGGTTTGGGGGGTGCATCACTTGCTTCAGCGCAACATTCATGTGCTTTATGTCCAAATTTCTTGCAATTAAAATAGTAACCATTAAACTTAGGTTTAGGATTGGACTTACCTTTCTTACTTTGGAAAATATTTTCTGTATGACCTGGTTCTCCATAGGTAAACAGGCTTGTTGTGCTTTGTCTTTGCATTCCTCCTTTCACCATTCTTAGATGATTCTCCTTTCCCAGTAGATTTCTTTGGTTCAGTGTGACCTAATCTAGAAGAATCCTTTTACCTTCTTGATGCTTCCATCAGATTCTCAAAATGATTCAAATCTTCATTAGGTTTATTCAACCTTTCATTAAGTTCCTTCTCAGATCTCAGATCATCTTTTAATTGATTGTTCTCAAATCTCAGATTTATCATTTCCATATCTTTCCTACTAATCTCTTGATTTGCAAGTAGCAGTTGATTTTCCATGTCAACCTGATTTATTGTCATCATCTACACATCATGTGTCCTTTCATCAAGTCTGATAGATATCACTCTTTTGTCTTCTTCTGCCATAGTTTTGTCATCTTCATCTTTCTTCTTTTGTTCCAATACTTCACATAGTCTTACTGTCTACATTTCTTGTTCTCTTTTCAAGTTTCTAACTTCTTCACATTGTGCATTGTTCTTTTCTAGTAGATCTGCAATTGCTGCATCACTCTCAGTAGAATCTTCATTCTGAAATATATTTGCAGTGTCATCTTCTTGGTAATGAGTATCATTCATTTGTTTGGCCAAATCTTTTCTAGCTATCAATGATTTCTTCAATTCTTTTCTTGCTATCTCAAGCTGATGTAATGCTAGCTGGATCTCAATCTTCTGATTCTCAACTAATTTTCCCAACTTGTAAACCTCCATCTCAAGATCTGTACTCACAAGCTGATTCAAAGCTTTTATAGGCGAAGTGTGCTCTGATACCAATTGTTGGAAGTACAAGAATTGGCAAGCAAGATGCTGAGAGGGGGGTGAATCAGATCTTAAAACTAAACCACTTTAAAAATATTTATCCACATTCATACATATATGAATTTAACCTAACATCATATAGCATCCATAACATCAAATATGAAACTCATAACACAGAATTTTGGTAACCTAGAAATTCAAATAGGTAATACTAGGGTGGGGATGACACCCACACAATCTTCACTACTGCAGCAATAAAGTGTGCCTATTAGGGCTACAAAATTTTGATTGCAATATGCAATCTACCTAGTTAAAGGTCTATTCTGTTAAGAAATAAAGATCATTACAATCTACCTTGTTAAAGGATTTCAATTTATAGTAAAGTAAGCACTCAGCTAAGAGATTTCAAACGGTCTACTAAAACCACTCTGTCAAGAGATTTGACTTGATACACCTGTTAGAATGTTCCAAGTAGTGATCCTTCATTATGCACTCAGATGCTAATGATGGATCTTCTCTTTTCAATAACCTCTGTGATCTCTCAATCTGATATGTCTTTACTCTACTTTTCATTGTTCTGTCATTCTGCTTGATCTAGGCTTCTTCTCAATATGAATTACTGTTCATCTCTCTTGAACATACAACCCTTCTTTGTATAACTCTTTCTCTTTCACACACTCTATATTTTAGGGTTAGAAGCCATCTTATTATATCTTTTCGGATCTGGCAGTGAGATCTAGATCAACGATCAAGATCTATTGTTTATACCTCCAATGCATACTGATTTTCTGATTGGTTCCATGCCATGCATAGTATAAAATAATTAAATGCAAAATTAACTCAGTAGAAAAATATTAAATGTGTACAAATGTTGACTTAGATCTCATACAAGTCAACCTAAACTGTTTACAACAAAGTTTGAATTAATCCTTCCATGTATGCAAAAATTGTTCTGCTCGGCACTAAACATCTCTGATGCTCGGCACTTAATATTCTACTCGGCTCAGCATGATGTAACTCGGAAACCTAAAACTTGCTCGGCAATGTTTCTTGGCCTTGAATGTTTAGCTCGGCCATAGTGATAACCAACCAAAACTGCCAAAGTAAATGACTAAGTGTGGGTCACTAATCATCAATAGAACTTAGGGATTAACACATACATGGTACCTAGGCCTACCAGCCTTATCTTACTGGATTTTAGGATTTAATTATTCAACCCCTATAATTATGCACAAACAAAGGACACTTTGGAATACCCTTTTCTAAGTTACATGACATATCTAAAAAATCATATATGTTTTTTTGGGACACCAGAGGAAAAATGGGTCTACAACCGGTTTTGGGGGCACAAATAGCCCTATTTTCCAAAGCAAGTACTTGAAACCATTGAGAATTCCTTGACCAATAACAAAAAAATATGACATTCAACACTAAAACAAAGATTCCATTATTTTTAGGCACCTAAACCCATCAGATTTGTCTGACTCCATATGTGCATTCACAATCACATAAACAAGTTTGTCACATAGAAAATGTTATGCCTAGGGCTTTTGTTTTCTCTCTCCCAACTCTACCTCTTTCTCTACAATAATATGCATCTTTAAAGGGATCCAAAGCACTATAATTCCACCAGGATTTTGATTTTTTCTATGGTGTAATGGATTCTCACAAGCATTATAGTGTTCAAACCCTAGTTGGTGAGGGTTTGAGACCCACCTTGAGAAAAATGGCAATAACTCCTTCAAACTTTAATAAAAAATATTCAAACCAATTACATATCAAACTAGATTCTCCCCTCTTTCCAAAAATCTAAGTTATAGGGTGTGAGAGGAAAATAAACATCCATAAAATGTTCCATGTCCAATTCACCCCCAAATAATTTATTATTTGCACAAAAAATATAACAATTAAGAGGTGGTATATAATTTTGGATTTGTGCCCATTGGATGAGACTTAACTCTCATCATTTCATTGCACAAAGTAAGTGACAAAATGACCTAGTTTAAAGTTGACCCTTCTTTGAGAAACACATGTAGCAATGAGACTTAGGATTCTTGAAAATGAGAAGCATCCTTCTCCCCATACAACTTGTTAACTAGGGACACTATGTTTTTTTAGTGAAACCATGAGGATGATGGAAGGGTACCATTTAGTGTTCGTAGAAGTTAATGTTTATCTAGATTATTTGAAAAACTAATTTGCATTTGATATTGCTCTTATGGCTTTTGGGTTGTGGGTTGAATGATGTAGTAGTGGTAGTTGAATATATATGTCTCAAAATAATTATATCATAGCAATTCCTTTTGATTGAGGATTTAAGATGACTAAGGAGTGATAGAACAAGAAGAGGAGAACACTATATTTTTTATTTCCAAAAGGTTATAAAAGGTTTAAATGAGTAATTTATTGGGGATTATTCTAGTAGGACAAGAAAACACTTACTGACAAGGCTTGGGCAACCTTCTTCACTTTGAGCTGCAAAGGACTTGGGAGGGTATTCCTTATTCTAGTCTGTACATATGATAGATTCATTCTAATGGTCACCTATAGACATTCAAATGTGACTAATTATTAGAATCTATGTAGATGGGGCTTGTATTTCATCACTTCAATAAGTAATCCCATTTTCTTTAAGAAACACTAAGAACACAAAAATTATATATCCCCTTCTCAGAATCATGGAGGAGTGTTATATGGATAGTTTTAAATGCATCCTCCACATTTCTATAAGGAACGTAGAGATATGGGAACATGGATAAATTAAACAGAAAAGAAAAGAACATAAACAAACAACATATTTGAGTAATTTGATTTTAAATTGTCCAATCTCGAGCTAGACAATGAGAGTAAAGCCACAAGAGAGATCCTATGAAGAGATGAAACTTAAACAGTTGGTTTTTAATATATTAATGCTTAAATTAACACACCTAGTCATGGTATCATAAAGTCTTACTAACAATCCATTGCATGCACTGAAAAACATTGTTATTTACATGAAGAAATTTAAATCTCCTTGAGAGAGACCCATGAACAAATAACACACCCACAAAAAAATTGCAGAGACAAACTCAACCATCTTTATGTATTAAATTCATATGATTTAAGTTTACAAAGTTTGAGATAGCTTTATGACTTTAGCATTTATAATTGCACAAACTGATAACACTTCTCATGAGATTACACTATTTGACAATTACATTCACCTTTAACACCTGAAACTAAACACTATCCTTGTTACAAGCCTTGGAATTCCTCTTATATTTAAGGAATTCAACAAGCTTCATGCCACTAACAAAGATTGGATTCTACCACCATTAATCAATTGCAAATGATAATATCCTAACGCAGTTTTCTAGCATCAGTCTTGTCCTAAAGTAAAACCTCTCGTTTGGTACACAAGAAAGATATAGTGACAAGGAAAGTTCTTTCAATGAACCAATTAGGCTTGTGAGCCATGCCAATATTGACCATGAGTGGTTATTGAAGCTGAAAATGCCAGAATGCAAGATTCCCACTACCTTTCCCATTAGGAGAAAATGTAGAGACTTCTTCCCATGGATATATAGGTGTCTCCAATGCCTCATCTTATTTCCATGTAGCCTTCAATCCTTCCTCTGCATCTTCTGATGCTGCCCTTGCATCCTTTTCCCTATTAGTATCACCCTGATTCAAGATAATCGGAGCAGTAGCCTCAAGGATTGGATTAATTTGAAAACAAAAAAAAAGTGTAGTTGTGCTCATGATTTATAATGTCACTTTATCAATAAATAACTCTTCTAATATACCTTTATCAACAATATCAACATATTTCATACTCTCAGTCTCAAGAATGGCATGGGAAAGGGAGTGGGAGTGACTGGGGAGCGAGAATGCTGGTGCTGGAAACTTGATTCCCCCAAGGGATTTTGAATCTATAGGAGGTGCAGGTCCTTTTGCCACAGAGGGCTCCATGGACTCTGTTGGTAATGAGGATGGTAAATCTCATGATCTCACAGGAAGAGGGGACCCAGGTGGGGCTCCCATCATGGGAAAAGTGACAGTCAAATGGGCATCCCTTTTTGGGGTAAAACCTTCAAGTAAGTCTATTCATCTGCCTATGAGAAATACATCTAATATTTCTGAAGAGAGATATGCTATTGCTATTCCTGATTAAGTAATAGACCATAATATTAAAAAAATAGAAAATTCCCTTGTCGGGAGGTTTATTGGAGTTAGACCTAATATTGAAGTGATTAGAGCTTTTGTTGACAAGAGATGGAAACTGAAAGGTCAAGTGGAGGTGATAGCTATGAACAAGGGTTATGTTTCTTTCGTTTTCTCTTGTGAAGAAGATAGAAAGCAAGCTATTTGTGGTGGACCGTGGAGTATAGGTAAAAACACTATGATCTTACAGAAATGGTACCCTAACATGACCCTTCATGAGGACTTTATAGTCCAAGTTCCTATTTGGGCTAAGCTTCCTGCACTTCCTCTTGAATACTAGAATGAGGACATTTTTGCTGGTATAGCCAGTTACTTTGGTGAACTTATATCTATAGATCTGGTTACTACTTCAAGAAGAAGATTAACACATGCAATAATTTGCATAGGAATAATCCCAAATGTCCATATGCCAAAAAATTGACCCAAAAAATTGAATATGAGTCGGTCCCTTTTGCTTGTTTTAGATGTAAAAAAATGGGCCATTGGGAAAAGAAATGTCCAATTAGCAGTGCCAAGAAAACTATCCAAAAAAAGGAATGGAAGCCGGTAGGAAAAATCATAGAAGATTCAGAAGGAGAAATTAGTACGGAACTAAAAATCAAAGAGAAAAAGTTAGAAGAGAATGAAGGGAAAACTAAAGAAAAGGAGAATGAAGTCAAAGAGAAGAGAGAAGAATAGACACACTTAGAGATAGTATCACCAGTGAGATCTGAAGATGAAGAGATGAAGAAGACCAAACAAAGAAGAAGAATGAAATAGATAATGATAAAAATGAAATGGTGGGTTTTGTCAAAGATACTCTAGAGGATGAGAACGATGATAAAAATGTCTCACAATCTGAGAAAACACAAATGTCTCAGTATGACAATTAGTCTACTACACAAGGTGCAAGAGACTTCACAAAGATTCAGGGAGAGCCAGAGCAATGCTGTGAGAATAATATGTTTTCAGATGTGCAACAAGATATTGTGTTGGGACTTGGACTCTCAGAGATGACACAAAGTTCTTCACATGAGGAAAATATATGCTCAGAGGAAATAGACAAGCCAAAATGGGGAGACCAAGAGGAAATAGACAAAGTTCTAGATAAACAAGATAAAGTGAACCCAATCACTATGACAGAGAAATCTAAACAAAAGAAGGGTACAATTACAAAAGGCCAAAAGAATGCTAAAAACTATCTACCAGATGTTGGAGATTGCCAACTATCACCACCAGGGAGACCACCAAGCTCAAGAAAAAGAAACCAAGAGGTGGCTAGAAATATAGTAGATGGGACTCAGAAAACCATTACCCAGCTGGGTATAACCAAGAAGAAATGAAAATTATCTCTTGGAATATTCAAGGATTAAACAACCCTCACAAGAAGGATCTCATTAGAAATATGGTTGGAGATAATAGACCAGATATTATTCTTATTCAGGAAACTATGATGGCTAAGGAAAAATTAGAACAACTTAAGTATTACAAAAACAATTTTTGTAGTGGAGGTAGCTTGGAAGGGGCTTCAGGTGGTATTGTAACTTTTTGGAATGGAGACATTATTAAGGGTGATGTAATCATACAGGATAAAAATATGGCTTGTATTAGGTTTCATCATATTAAGGAGGGAACTCCTTGGATGATTACTAATATTTATGCCCCTAATACTAAGAGTGGTCCAAAATATTTCTAGAATAAACTAGATCAGGCCAGGAAGTCCTTTGAGAATGATAGCTGGATTATAATGGGAGATTTCAATACTCTTCTTAAGGAAGATGAAAAAATTGGAGGATCACAACCTAATTTGGACAACAAGATTGATTTGATGAATTTTATTTCCATCCAAGCTCTCACTAATATTGATCTTCAAGGAATCAACTATACTTGGTCTAATCAAAGGGTGGGTGATGACCTTATTCAGATAAGATTAGATAGAGCTTTAATTTCAAATGATTAGTTCCAGCATTATAACTGCTCCCTGACTTCCTTTATTAGAACTGGGTCTGACCATTACCCTCTGTCTTTTATTGCTAATCCAATAACTAAAGCTAGGAACTATCCATTCAGATTTGAAAAAATATGGACTATTCATCCAGATATGCATCTTAAAATTATTGAATGGTGGAAGATTAAGATAGAAGGAACGGCTATGTATAGGTTGACCTACAAACTTAAACATGTTAAAGATAACATTAAGAAATGGAATAAAGATACCTTTGGCAACATTTTCTCATCCAAGATGGATATCATTACTAATCTCAAGGATGTTCAAGACTCTATACAAAGGGAAGGGTATACCAAAATTCCCAAAGAACAAGAAAGTGCAATTCTAATTAAATACCATGATATAGTGCACAAAGAGGAAATCTTTTGGAAATAGAGATCAAGAAATACCTGGCTTAGGGAAGGGGATAGAAATACTAAGTTCTTTCACATGATAGCTACTAAGAATAAGGCTTCCAATAGAATATCTATGCTAAAAGTTGAAGAAAGTGAAATGGATAAGGAGGAGGACATCTCCAAGGAGGCCAAGATTTTTTTTCATAATTTACTTTCCTAGGAAGAGCAACTTGACCAGAACCTTCAACTGAAGCTTCTGAAGAGTATACCTAAGATTATGGTAGAGAATGACAATCAATTTCTTAGTGCTATCCCTTCTAATGATGAGATTAAGTCTGCTATATTTTCCTTTGAATGTAGTAAATCTCTTGGCCCTGACGGTTTCCCTATGTTCTTCTTTCAAGATTATTGGGAAATTATTCAAAAGGACATTGCTGATGTTGTCAAAGAATTATTTGGCTCTAAGAGAATTATCAAAGAAATGAATGGAACTTTTATTTTTTTTATTCCTAAAAAGGCAGGGGCAAATGCTATGGATCTCTATAGACCTATTAGTCTATGTAACTTGTCCTATAAGATTGTCTCAAAAGTGATCACTTCCGGGATTCTGAATCTTCTTCCTAAGATCATAGCTCATCAACAAACTGGCTTTATTCTGGGTAGACTTATTTTAGATTCAATCATCACTGTCCATGAGAAAATCCACTCATTGACTATGGCTAGAAAAGATGGATTTATCCTAAAAAAATGATCTCTCCAAAGCCTATGACAGAGTTGACTGGAATTTCCTACAGAAAACTCTGATGGAATTTGGCTTCAGCCCCAAATGTATCAATTTGCTCATGTAGCTGGTTACTTCTCCCTCTTTCTTTGTCTTAGTGAATGGTGCCCCCTCCTCTTTTTTTAAATCCTCCAGAGGTTTGAGGCAGGGAGATCCTCTCTCTCCAGTTTTGTTTGTGATTATTACAGAGTGCTTGGAGAGATATATTGACAGTGCTGTTAGAAATGGAGATCTTAAAGGGATAAAGCCTTCATCTTCCAATCATGTTTTCTCCCACCAGAAATTCATGGATGACTCTATTTTTATGGGTGAAGCTACTATAAATGAAGCTCAGAATTTTAGAAAGATCCTCAACAATTATGGTAAGGCTACTGGTTAGTTCATCAATTGGAATAAAAGTTTTATTTATTTTATAAATATCCCTGAGTATAGACAACACAAAATAAGAAAAATTATGGGATGCCAAATTGGCCACCTCCCTGCTACCTACCTGGGTCTCCCTCTTGGGCTTAATCCTCTTGATTCTTTCTGGAGCTTCCTTGTGGATATATTTCATAAGAAAATTGCAGGGTGGAAAGGGGTTATGCTAATTCAGGCTGGTAAAGTTTAGCTCCTTAAATCTTCTCTTCAGTGTATGCCTACTTATGCTCTTAGCCTATTCAAAATACCTAATAAATTTTCTAAGGCAATAGAGAAAATCCAAAGGCATTTTCTCTGGAATGGAGTGGAAAAAACTAATAGATTTTCTCTTATTTCTTGGGACAAATTTTGCATGCCTAAAAGTAAAGGTTGTTTGGGAATAAGAAATATTAAAATTATGAATGAAGCTCTCCTTTATAAACTTGGTTGGAGGGGTTTCACCCTGAAAGGGGAATGGAATGCAATTTGGCACAACAAATATAATAGGAACTCTAACTCTATCAATGATTTTCTTAATTCTGAAGACTTCCTGGTGGGATCCTACATATGGAAAAATGTTATAAAAGCAAAAAATACCATTAGGAAAGGTTTTAAATGGAAAGTGGGTAAGGGGGATAAAGTGGACTTCTGGGATGATGTTTGGATTGGCAATTAAGATCTAGCAACAAATCCTTTATGGGCCCCCCTTGCTGAAATATGTAAAAAAAAATTGGAATTAAGGTCATGGACTATAGAAGTAATGGGGAGTGGAGGGACCTAACTACTGTTGATGATGCTCTTCTATCTCTAAATAATACCCTTAATGCTATGATTCTTAACTCTGAGGAAGATTCCTTAATCTAGAAATATACTCCTAATGGCTGTATTACTGTGGGAACGACCTATAACCTCAATTATGATAATTGTGTAAAACCTTTCTGGGCTAAGGCTTGGATCAAAGGGCTTACTCCTAAGATCAATATCTTTTTCTAGACTATGATTCAAATCAAAATCCTAACTCTTGACAACCTCAAGAGTAAAGGGATGTATATTACTAACATGTGTGTACTGTGCAGGAAGGAGGAAGAATCGGTTAACCATTTGTTTATTCACTGCAACTATGCTAATGAGATTTGATCATATTGGATGAAAGCATTTAATATGGACTAGGTATTACCTTCTAATATTCAAAATATGTTCAATTCATGGTAAATCAATAACAGGAATTATTGTATTAGAAAGATATGGAATATAGCTCTCCCCCACATCACTTGGGCGATATGGAAGGAAAGAAATGAAAGAATTTTTAGAGAAAATGCTACTCCTTCAAAAATATTATACAGAAAAATTTAGAGTATGATAATTGAGAATCTCAAAATCATGAAGATTAAAAGTGATTCAAAAGGGGAAGAGGACTGTGCGACTCTTAAAAGATGGGGAATTCAATTGATTGAAGAAGATCATAACAACAATAGAGAGGGGGTGATATGGGAATGCCCTCCGATGTGATGGACTAAGATCAACTTTGATGGGGCATAAAAAGGTAATCCTAGCATTGTGGGATGTGAGGTGGTCATCCGGGATGAAAGAGGACACTATAAAGTGATGAGGGCTATCCCAATTGGTGTTCAAAATAACCATATGGCAGAGGATTTGGCTGCTCTCAATGGTCTTCTTTTGGCTAAAGAACACAAATTTAATAATGTTTGGCTTGAAGGGGATTCCCTGAATATTTTCAAGGCCCTTAACAATATATCTAACCCTTCTTGGTCGATTAGAAATATAATTGATAATGCTAAATCTATGATCAAGACCATCAATAAATGTACTATTACGCATGTTTACTATGAAGTAATGAAATTCTTGACTAGGTGGCTAATTATGCATGTAAAAATAATCATATCTTTACATGGCAGAATGAAATCAGCTTGTCGTACGATATCAAATCCCTTATGCACAAGGAGATGATCTACGAAATTCAGAGAAGTGAAAAAAAATTAATGAAATGACTGTAGCTAATATGAGTGTTGTAAGGTCTAATTATGATGCATTCATCCTCTTCAATGATACTTGCTGTCGACATGCTATTTTACATAGATTATGGGTGTTTTCAAAAATTGTGGCTCACATTGTAAGAAAGGAGAAAATTAGTGAAACTAAGCACAGAAAAAATCAGAGAGACAAGGTTAGTAGAAACAAAATGGGTGGAAGAAAGAAAAGACATGAGCCATTAGACTGCAGTGAGTGGAAGCAAAATGTGGAAGTCTGGGAAATTCTTCAGAAGGGGAATTTTGCAACTTACATGGAGAAGTTGCATGGGTGTAACCTTGCTATTACCAATTTTTTATGCGAAATTGGAAGAAAGGGAATATTTACTTCAACAATCAATGGATTGTCATCAATGAGGAACTTATCACAGAAGCTACGGGCTTACCTGTGGAAGGCATGAAGTTCTACCATGACCAGCTACTGTGACAAAGCTTATGAGAGATTCCTGGAGAATGATGAAGAGGTGGACAGATTGGCCAAGAAGGTAGGAAGTTTTTTTAGTCCTACTAATATCAGCCACCCTTGGTGTTCTGTTTTATATGCTGCTATCAGTTATCTTCCTTGATGGGAGATTTTCTAGAGCCTACGGTCATCATTTTGTTATCTTGAACAATTTTAGGCATAATGAGGATATGAGCATCCCTTTTTATCTCATGAGATCTTTGAATGTTACGATGAGATATTTCTAGAAAGACCCTTTTGGGAATCGCACTTCTCATCAAGGCCTGATGGTTTTGATTTATGAAGTGTTAAAAAAGAGGAAAATTGAGAAAACTATGTTTAAGGGAAAGATTCTTAATGATGTGGAAACCGAGGACGAAGACTCAGGAGAAAAATTTGAAGATGAAACTGAGGAAGAGATGAATACCATTAGTAGTAGAGGGGTTGGTAGCATGAAGGGTATCTCTTCTAAGAGGATTCCTATGAAAAAACTGGAGTATGCCGAGATGGACTCTAATTTGGAGGGTTTCAGAACTGATGATGAAGACAACAACCCTAAGAAGGAACAAAAAAAGGAAAGCTTGTTTCAAGGATAAAACCCCTATTACTAAGAGGACTAAGAATAATAAGGGTATCCTTATTTCCTTTGATGATGAGGAACCTTCTTATGAGAGCCTAGAAAACAAGGAGAAGCAGGATAAGGATCTGGATAATGAAGATAACACTCAGAGAAAGGTTGAGGAAAAAGATGATAGTACTTAGGAGAAGGACAAAGTTGCTACTGCTGTGGATAAAAAGGACAACTTTAACATTGGCACAGATTAGAAAAACAATATTCTTTCCTTTGGAAGGTTTATGGCTACCATTGCACGGGATACTGTGAATATGAAGGCTGAGCTTCAGGAATAAGGGAAGATTGTGAATATGGTTAAAGTTGCGACCTTTGGCGAAGAACCTATAGCAGCTAGTCTGAAGAATTGGACTGAAGATATCAACAAAGGGGAAGCTTTTGGGGACCTGTGGACTAAAGTGCTGATTATGGAGGAAAATATCAACAATATGAGAAAAGATGCAGAGATTAGCAATAGTGAGGCTTACATTTCTACTTTGGAAGGGAAAGTGGAGAAAATGGAACTGATGCTCAAAAATAAGTGAACAAATATTCAATATCCTGAAAGTCTCTATTGAATAGTGCAATAGCTTAATGGACAGGATCGAGGTTAATAAGGGGCAGGAGAACAAGGAGCCCAAAGAGGGCGTGGGCTCTAGCATCCGCACTTGGGAAAGTATTAAGAAAGACACGTAGCTTGATGACCTTAGGATCTTTGTTGGCAACATGGAGCTTCTCGCAAAGCAGGCCAAAGAACTAATGGAAACTAGCTAGTTGTTGTCTTTTGTGCTCTCTCCGTTTGCTGCCTTTTTTTGCTAAGTGTTGTATTTTTCTATTTTTTGTATTGTGTGGCCTCGGGCCCTAGCCCCTTCCTTGTTTCATCTTTTGGTTGTTGACTGATCATCTATGCCTATCTTCTGATCTTTTTGTACAAGGTTTCGGGACCTTTCAAATCCTACGTTTACTTAATCAAAACAATATCAACATCATGTTACTTAATTTTATGATCTTTGTATGTTTCTTGTAATTCAATTTTACTAAAGCATTACGTCCTATAGAAAAAAAATCTTATCTTCTCTATGAACTCCATCCTTAACCTCCTTAATTAAAGGAAAACTAGCCTATTGGAAATATTCAAACTAGGAAACACCATTTATAGCCATACCGCCTTCAAAATACAGTTCACATTCCTCAAAATGTTGAATGGTGGAAGTCATTACAAAACTTGCAGAATTTTCCTCATATACTTGTGGCGAAAAGACATTGTAGATAAAATAGACTAGGAAAGACCTCACTCTTTTGATTTTAAGTACTTAATTAGGCAACATTGATATCTCCACCACTGTTTTTCTTCTTGATAACATAAAGTCCACTAGAATACTCAAAAATTTATGTTGATGAAATAAATGAGTTCTACTCAAATTGATCATTACTCAAGCTCTGCAAATAGTTCATCACCAAATACTTCACTTTAATCACCAAATACTTCACTTTAATCACAATAACCCTCGTGAACATTAAAATTATATATCTATCTATTTATCAACCATGATAATCCATGTATCTTCATGTCACTTTTTGTGTATTGATTGCTTTAGATGCATTTATTAAATAACTATAATATTGATATATCACATAGCATATCTATTTTGTTCCATTAGACTGTTTGGCCTTGTGGATGTCATTAAAATCATTCATTCATTCATTTTCTAATGCTCTGACATCGCACTATCTATGGTGCAACAAGAATACACCATAATATAGTGTTGTGAAGAAGAAGATGATTTTAATGTCCACAAGGCTAAACATAGCTAAATAAAATAGACTAAACAAAAAATAACAGTGTATGTGGGTGCATTGTAGTGTCCCCATAGCTAGCGGTGCATGGATACATGCTTCTGTATTTTGGAGTGCGTGTGCACCATGTGTCACATACATGTCATTATGAATAGTAGAATACTTGTGTTCTATGTGCCAACATGTCAAATTTTCAAATTCTAAAATCCAGAATCCCTCTTTAATGCCTTATTATTTAAGGAGTTCACAAAAAATTATAAATTGGCAGCATAGAGAGTTGGCTCAGCTCTGCCTTAATACAATATCCTAATGGATTGGAAGCCTAAAAATAACCGTGCTTGATCAAATAAAAAGAATCTCAACTAATTTGAGAATTTATGAGCTATTACTGAGAACATATGTAGCCATGTACAGTCCAGTATCTAGTTTACAAATACAAAGTCAAATATTGGGTTATATTAAATTCTCACAAACACCAAAGCAAGAATCATTGGGATTATGGTATGTTAATTCCTAGATTCAATACATGCCTCTCATATTGGCCTAAAACTCCATATCAAATATATTAATTACTATTTCTAATACACAAAATTTTAACTCCATCCTTGAAGGAGAGAAAATGGATAAAATATACATATTACAATCCAAAGTGCAAAGCTGAACTCAAACAAGCCCTTAGTTTTTTAAACTCAAATAATTGATATTCATTCTATGTAGACAATTCCATGCCAATTATAGTATTTTTGCATAAAATTAAATGCCTATATTCATAGAAATAAAAATACAACACTTGAGCCCCTTCTCCCAAAACCTAGGATATTCCTACATACATGCTAACTCTACCCAGATTTTCTTAGCTGCTTTGCTTCAACCGTAGAATCCCTTTTATAACACAAGGGATGCAACAACCTACTAGATGATAGTATGCCAAAAGCATCCTCAACCATTGAGGGTTGTTTGCATAGGATTGCCTTCACCACGAATTATTATCCACCCATTTTTTCTTCTATCATGGTTGCTATTTTTATTATTATTGGCCAGTAGGTCAAAGAGAATTAGTGGACCTGGGAGGTCTATGATCCATTCCACTATCACACCTATTGATTTTGCACTACAATAGATCATAAAATGCAAGATGTGCATGCTCATGTAACCACAAGGAGGCCCCTAGCATATTATTCTCATGTTCCCCCTTCTGAGGGTGGGAGGCTTTTGAGTCTCAAAGGGTGTTGAATACCCATGAGTCCTCATTTTTTGGCCATATAGCCAAGTCCTCCCACTTAACCCACTCTTCTAATAAGATTAAGGGGTAGAAAAGAGAGATAGTTTACTTTAGCAAGAGAAAGCTCCACCAGTTCCTTGGACCTAGGCATTTGGACATCTCTATAGCCACCCCATAGCCTTTGGACAACTCTATAGCCACAAGATAGTGCATCATTATGGCTAAAATCCTTGTAAACCTTCTACAACACTATTAACTACAACCATACTATAACCTTTATGGAAAATTTCATTCTGGTAATGCAACTGGGTGAATTGCAAACTTCAAAAACTCACTCTTAAATACAAGTGTGTAACCCCAAGGGGTATTTATCTATCATTCTGAAGCTTTTTCCTATTCTTTCCTACTTTATATTTCATGGTGACAATACAATTTTTTTCCTTGATGTAACATCCCCTGATAAAATCCTACAATAAATATCTTGAAATCATTGAAAAATGGTCATAGCTAAGCTGGATTCAACACTTAAAGTCCTTTGATGGAAAAATACATTAATCATTCCTTTGGCTGATTGAAAATATCACTAATTTGACCTGTAAAATGTCACTTCATTCCTTGGGATTCTCAAATATTCTCTCAGCTTCATGAATGCACCATAAAAAACCCTTGACCTCTCACATGTGGCACCTTGCAGCTTATATGGTGCCACATGTCACCTCTAGATAGGCACTTCCTTTCATTTTATCGATCCCAAAAAAGATACCCTACACCTTCAATATACCTTTTATGCCATTTGAAAATCCCACACGAGAGGGTTAGGTCCACTTTCTACCTTAGGCTTTTAAAACATCATCTCCCACCTTCATGGAAGCCTAGGGTACTTTTCCTTATTTTGGTTAGGATTTAAGAGCTTAAGTATTGGCTCAAGCATTATATCACTTTTTCATGTTTTGTCTGTCTTGTTCCTAGGTTGTCTCGGCATTTTGATCATGAAATTTTGTATTTAATTGTTTTAAGTCAGTCTTTTGGACTTTATGCCAACATTTCACCTTTGGCATGCCCTAAGGAAAATCATAACACTTAGTACATTCATTACAATTTCCTCATCGAAGATGTAGACTAGGGATTACTAAGTCCTCACAATGAACCCTAAATTTACCTCCACGTCTAATTAGTAGCATAGGGAAATGATGAGTACACAATAATTTGAGGGGGGTGAAAATGTATCCTAAGAAATGGAATTTCCCCAGGAAGAACATAAGTTGTTGATGGAAGGAAACCTGGAACAAGAGAACTTAGGATTAGCAGGGCTCGATGCTAAAGTTGAGAAAGTGGTAGGTGGAGAACCAGAATAGAAGTGATTCCCAGTAGGTATTATTATGAGGTTTAGCACCTAGTTGTTGATTCTATTCATAGTGCTTTCTTAAAATTGTTTAGCTATGGGTATGAACCTATCCATATATCTTTTTAGTTGATATCAGTCTTCTATGTGATCTATCTATATTACTCTTACATGTGATGCAGTAAATGTTATTGTAAAGTAGTTATGTATATACAATTGTCTCGTGCACTTCAAAATTATCATATTTATGTAATGTTGTAACAACACTTTGATGAATAGAATGATACTTTAGTTTTTTTTCATCTGAGTTAATATTTTGGAAGACTTGTCAAAACAGACTCACTTGGCGAGAAATTCCACTCATTTGGTTTAGTTACTTTTATGATCAGTAATTAGTTTTAATTTTAGGTACTAGCTAGGCAGCCATTGGAACTATGTTCTATGAATATTCCTACATCCATTGGAACTATGTTTTATGACTTCTCCTGTAGCCATTGGAGCTCTATTCTAATTTCTCCTACAGTCGTTGAAACTTTATTTTTTGACTACTCCTACAACCATTGGAACTATGTTCTGTGACTATTCCTCTAGACATTGGACTTGTTGGAGATCTTTCCTGAAGGAAAACTCCTACATCCATTGAAACTCTATTCTCTGACTGTTCTCGTAGCCAATGGAAATCTATTTTGTGACTATTCCTGCAGCCATTGGACTTTTTGGAGATATTTTCTTGAGAAAAACAAAAATCAACTCGACAAGGCTTGAAAAACCTTATTCACTTCTATTTGGGTCTTGTGTAGCATGTATATTGAACAACCTTTTGTAGATACAAATCCACTGCTAGCTGGGTCTTCTATAACATGTATATTGGACAACCATTTTATGGACCCAAACACAGACATAGACATTCTCTCTTGACTCATTTTTCAATCCAATAGTGTTGACCCCTTGTTCAACTTACGACATTGAAAGTGGTATTATTCGTAACGACTAAATATCAATTCACAAGTTCATAACCACTACTAGTTCATGATCCAAACCCCTGTGAGTGCAATGAGCATTTTGTTAGACCCTTACAATAGTTATTTTTATTATGACCTAACTCCTACAGAGCAGTAATAGGCATTGTGATATTGCTATCAGGATTCAACTGTGTAGTTTTTGAGTCAAACTCATTGACCCATAATTCATGAGTAGTGGTTCACATGAACCCATCTCTCATGAGAATGAATGGAACACTTAGCACTCATTGGATCTAGTGGTGGTTCACATGAACCCATCTCTCATGAGAATGAATGGAACACTTAGCACTCATTGGATCTAGTGATGCTCACTAGATCCAATGAGTGCTAAGTGTTCTATTCATTCTCATGAGAGATGGGTTCATGTGAACCACTACTCATGAATTATGGGTCAATGAGTTTGACTCAAAAACTACATAGTTGAATCCTGATAGCAATATCACAATCTGAGTTGCTGTGGAAAAATATCTCCTACTTATCAAGTAATAGGCATTGCTAGTGATTTTAATTCCAACCTTCAATCCTACGAAACTTGTACAAATTTTGAAGCACTATCCACAAATTGAAGACAAGATAATGTAACTAGACAAGGTTCAACATGATTTAGGAGGGCATTCCAACTTTTAAGTCTACACACATGATAAATCTATCTTAGCAGCTAAATTCAGAGTTGTAAATGGGGATAATTCTCATATTCATATGAATGGAACTTTTATTTTGTCACTTAAAAAATTAATCCATTTAACATCAAACACCACTGAGAATAAAATTGTGTTACTCCTACCATTACTCACATAAAATTATACGGATTTTTCTTTTCATTTTGAAAACAAGATCACCAATATTATATGCACATCACATAACCATTCTTAATAATCCATTTGAAGACATACAATTTTAATTTCATTTATTAAAACAATTACACTTCTCCTAGAACAAAAGACAATAATAAATGGAATACACGATAGAAAATGTGTCTGCGAAGTATGAATAATCCTTGATCATTTCAACTTTGAAGTTTTTAACACTTTAAAATAGAGACAGTCGTATGATGGAACTTGTAGATACCTAAAATTGGTCAGGTGTTCTATTTCAACTCAAATATGCATCTCAATCAAATTTTCTCTAAACTTCATCAAAATAGACTTAATCAATTCAAATGGACATTTATTAAATCAAATTGGGACAAAATCAATTAAATCAAAGGATCAATTAATAATGACATTAATTAATTAAATATAAGCCTAAAGGGATTAATCAAACAATATAATTGATTTTAATCAATTAATTGTATAGTTTAAATCAAAAATCAAATCCAGCCTATTCCCCTACATGGATAATTTAATTATTTGATTGAATTAATAAATCCTAATATCTTTCAACATGAATTTGAGGAACCAATGAGAATTGATAAGGCAAAGCACATGGATTACTCCAAATTTGAAATCTCTACCACTCATTTGGTCTTTTCAATTTCATACACTCATTTTGTCTCAAGCTTTGAGATAGTCGTTTAAATTGTCCCCCCATTTGAAACCATTTGAATCCTTTCACTCAACCAAGTCTAAACCATGATCAATTGACTCTACCCCCTATACTTGGGAAAATCCTATAAATAGAAGTCATTTTGCAAGCATAAAAAATCCTAGACATTCGAATGCAAAGAATCCATACTATAGTCATTTTGAGAGCAATATCAAGCAATATCAAAGAAATTGAGAGCATTATCAAAGCAATTTGAGAGCATTTGAGTGAATTGTTGAGGCAATTTGAGATAATTGTGAGATAAATAGGCATATAAATATCAGTTTCTCATTCTAGGACTGTCACTAGTAGAGATTTAGGTTGAGAGCTCTATTACCATGCCTAGTTAGAGATCCATTGGATGCTTAATGATTTTCTTTCAATTATTAGCTTAAATTATTAATATTTTTCCATCGAATTGTTAGGAAATAAACTAATCTCATGAAGGTGTAAAAATAACACACACAAATGGTGCCCACTTTGGGGCTTTAGGCCTCTAGTCCTCATTTTTTTAGCATATTTTGTAGGTTTGTGCTTCATTTTGTGTGTATTTTGTAGATTGCAGGTAAAGCGATGCCTACAAGAAAAATGATGATTCCTATACACAGTGAAATGATGACTATAAGAAAAATTATGATGCCTACACATAGTGAAACAATACCTACAAGAAAAATGACTATCCCTGCACACAATGAAATGACGCCTACAAGATCCTTTTATTTTCTTGTCTAATTTCTCTCAACGCCTATCAGCAAAATAAGGACACCTTTTCTCATAAAGCAATGTCTATGAGCCTTGAAATAATGCCAATTATACTGTAAAGTGATGTGTACAATTTGTTAAGTAACAAGTAGAGTCTATAAAGTGATGTGTACAGTCTATAAAGTGATGTGTAAACACTGCAAAGTGACGCATACACACTGTAAAGTGACACGTACACACCGTAAAATAATGCCTACAAGCTGTTAAATGATGCTTATATATTTCTGTGTTTTTTTAGTTGCAGATTAAAAAATCCAGAATACTAATGTTGTTTTATTGATTTTTTGGTAGATGAACAGACATCCAAAGCTGCAGAAACCTGAACAAAGGATCAAAAGGGAGAACAAAGAGGTAAGGCTCTTCAACAAGAATTCAAAAGAAACATAAAATGTAATCATTTTGGAGATTTTAAAAGAAGAAGAATAATTATTTGAACATTTTCTTAAAGTTAGTAATTCTTACAAAAAGAAATTTCCTTCTCTCAATTGATTTCATTTATTAAGTCCTTAAGCGTTGATTTTGAAAAATTTGTTAAGGATCTTAAATTTGTTGTCAATTCAATTTTGGTTTTTCTTCACTTTGGTTGTGGTGTTGACTAACTTGTTGGAGGAGATGGAGAGGGAATGATCGCCACTAGGTGAGTAAGCAAAAACCTCAAAAATGTGCCTAGCCTTTGCTAGCATCGAAATGAGGTATTTCACTTAACAAGATTGCTTTGATTAAATTGTGGCATTTACATTTGAATATAGTTTAATAGGTCCACCCTATTATTGTCCATTCCAAACAAGACATTAGGTATATGCTCTCAACTTTTCAAAGTTGATCAAAAAGCCAAAAGTGTTGAGTTTGGGTGGTAGAAAGAAAGGGAGAAATCGAACCACACAATTCAATTTATTAAAAACCTCCTTGTCAAGAGGTTAAAAAAAAACAAGTGTGATTGAAGTGTTTGGAATTAAGGAAAGTAATAGGGATATGCTCTTCACTCTTTGAGTGAATCAAACTCCCAAACTTACTTGACTAAGTTCAATTTTTGTTTTTCATGAACATGCTAGATACATAGAGGGACTGCCTCCCAAGAATTCCTTTACGAAGGTGGTGAGAGGGAACAACCCAAGTGGGAGACAATCACTTAAGTCATGATACTATCCAACCCACTATAATCAAATGCACTCATCCTCAAAGGGTTGAAGTGACTAAATTGTGTTGAGAATCTTCACTTCCTCGAGTAGTCCTTTGGGATTGCGCAAAATCATAATTTTGTGCATGTGGAAAGCCCTTGTAATGAGGGTATAAGAGAATCTTGATGGTTTAGAATGGAGGTGTTAACTGCAACCTAGTTAATTAGTAAGCTACCTTATTAGAGTCATTGTTTAATTGCCATATTTGACTTTAGGTAGATTGTTTGGAAGCATTTCTTGTGCAAGACTCATTTAAACATCCAACAACATACACTTGGTGTGTTTTAGGAGTAATATGCAAACTTGATGTGTGTGTTGTGTTTGTATCTTCATTTTCAGACAAGAATTCAATCCTACAGATCTGATCAGACTTTATACTTTTAAATCCTTACAAGCTATGATAAACCAACTTTTCCAGCAAAACGACGCGTAGAGAAAGTTAAATAACACCTACAAACATTCATGTTATGCTTACAGACTGAATTTATGCCTACAACTGTTGAAACGATGCTTAAATCACTGGTAAGTAACACCTACAAGTTATGAAACCACGCTTTTAAACGGCAAAATCATACCTATCAACTGTAGATTCACACCTACAACAATTCTAGTTACCACCTTCACAGTGCAAAGTCTTGCGTAGACCTAACTAAAGTGACACCTAGAATAAAAAAAGGTCAAACAAACAGAATTTACCAAGGGTTTGGAAATATTTTGAAATCATATTTGGCTACCCTTTCTGGAGTTATTTCTGTCCAGTACAACAAATAGATCAGATTTTTCAAAAAAAATTATAATGATGAATCAATCCTATGGTGCAGTATAATTATCAAAATCTCCATAGGAATCAATATGATGAAGTAACTGAAGATGAAATATTGGAGGCATCCAAATATCCCATGTTTATGGAAACAATGCACTTAATTTTGAAGGATAAAAAAACATATTTCTTAAAGTCATCTCAATTAGGAGTTACGCTTCCTCATAATTATGACACATTGACCTTAAGGAAGAATAAGGAAAAACAAAAGGATGCATCATTGAACACTCCATCATTGAGATCAATTTTTCCTTTTCTTTATGATGATGGGCCATCTGTATCATCATCTTCTTCAAGAAAAGAAGCATTTAAGCGTAAAAAACCTATCTTGGATCAAGGGAGATTTCATGACCTCCCTATTTGTGATCAAGATAATAAAGAGAATGAAGAGCAAGGTACCACTCTCAAGAAAGATCTAATGCACAAACCTATACCTAGCAATGTTTCTCCTATAGCCTTTACTCCTTTCATCCTTCATCCATCTCACAAAGCTTCACAACTATCCAAAATTCCTCCACCAAAGCGTGAGCCTAATGATGATACTTCCCATGTTGACTATGTCTACCCTCAAGGACTACCTCTAAAAGAAACCCAAGCTAACTTACATCTTGCTGCAAATTTTTTCAATGCTTCAAAGATCTTAGACCCTAATCTATCATGTGCTTAAATTCCTATTCAAAATGATTCTCCATCATTCCCCTGAACATTCCCCACACATATCCAAACATCTACCTTGTCCTTAGAAGTGGCTTCATATCAAGAGAATAATCCAAAGAGCAAAGAAACAAATATCAATAAAGATCAAGATCAAGATTCTATATAATCCCCTCCCATATTTGATGAAGGTCCCATATCCATAGAATCCTGTGATGATCCCCTTGCACCCTTTCATTTCTTCCAAGAAGATATCTCTCCACCTCAAGAGCTACAAACCTCTCCACTTCCCAAGAAATATCAAGATATCCCTTCCACCATTTCCAATGAACATAATGAAAATCAAGAGAAAAGAACCCTCTTTACACCATCCAAAGATCCTTTTTCAAGATCGAAGTATCCCATCAACACCTTGTCATGATCCTCCATATTCACCTCAAGAAACCATCATTCCTCCAAATTCATTGCATGATAATAAATCCCTTAAAATATCAGTTGATCCTATCAAAGTTGTTCCTATGAAAGTTCTTCATGAGCCTCTTAGTATAAATATAAATCTTAAAGATGACAATCTCGACAATGCAGCTCATTCCAAAGATGTTGATATCCCTTTCACACCTTATCTCCTTCCATTCAAATGCAACCATACACCTTCACCATCCTCCAAATTGAGTTTTGGTTCCAATGTCCCAAAGCTAAATTCTTCATCCCTTCCATCCATATTAGGTCCCTATGTTCCTCCATCAATCATTCCTACCATCCCTAGCTCTCCATTCACTTACCCTACCATGTATATGAACCCTCCATATTCTTCCTATTCACCAACAATTCCTAAGTCTTTTGGAAGCAATTTGGATGTGCAACATAAAAATCAAAAATCCAAGGATCCACATGTGTATAAAAATCACCATGTCCCATCTAATTGACATGTGAATGAAAAGAAAAAATAAATATCCAAAAGGCCGGAAAGGTCCACAAAGAAAAAAAATATCCTAAAGGCCGCAAAGGTCCACCAAGAAAAAAGAAAAATCAAAGAAAATACAGGTTCCTAAATCCCTCATTGAAGAAATGCATTCTAAAGCATCACAAAAGAAAGAAAAATCAATAGTTATGTGGATTCCCAAGTCACTTTTGAAAGACTCGCACACAAAAGAAAAATCAAAATTGACATTCAAGCTTCCAAAGGCTTTCACTCCATCTCCTTCCAAACATTTTCCACTTTCCAAGTCTATTTTGGGTTCCTATATCCCAAAATCCACTATCTTAGCTACATCCTTACCTCCTCCACCTATTGTTCCTCCATCATTCCACCACCCTTCAAAGTGTGTGTCAAAGTTTCCATCCACAATATACCTTCTTATCCTCACATTTATTTTCCAATACATACTTTCCATCTTTCCATCCCTCTTATCTAATATATGGCATAAAACCTTTACCACCATCTACCCTTATCCTCCATATGTGTCCTTTATCATCACCTTATCAATATATTTGAGCATCCTAGCCATATTCATGGTTTATTATAGCATTTCTTTCATAAGAGCATTGTCCAAAGATCTAGATGTTGGGGAAATTTTGAAAAATACAAAAAAGAAAAAAAAATTGAAAAAAGAGAAAAGTGCCTTGGTGAAAACCTGGTAAACGGGTGCCTTGGTAGAAAAAGTAAAGAGAAATAAATTTGTCTTATGGTGAAAACCACTTTTTGTGGCACCTTGGACAAGTACCATGATGAAAACTGGGCAAAAAGGCATCATGCATAATTCCTCCTCTTGCACTCTACACTTGGGGACAAGTTTCACCCATGTTATCCTCCATCTTCCCTATCCAACCATTTATCTCACTCACATCCATATTAATTCTTTCACCTTTTATCTTGACAAGGTTAAACATATCCATGAGCATCAGGTATCTAGATATCCATTATCTTTCTTATCAGCTTATTCACTTGTTACATCCATGTTATCCTATCATGATCTTACTTATCCCAAATCATCCCCTCATAGCCTCCATCACCCCTTTATCCTGATTGTGCTATCCTATTCACATATTATCTAATACCCTTTGGTCTTGATCAAAATGAAGAACATAAAATGCAAAATAGGTTTTCAAAAACTTGTTGACATGTCCACTCTTTTGGACCACCCACTTTCAGGACATCAAGTCATTATCCTATATTCTATCTAGTACTACATTAGTGGCTTTCATTTCTTATCTAAAACATGATACATTGCTATATACTTTTTCCTTAGCTTGGGTAATCTTGAGGAGATGGTCCTATGAGTCACATTTTCTACACATGCTTCATCCATCATTGTCTATCCATTTATGATACATCAGCTTGTTCATCCATCTGTCATGTCCTATACCTTGCTAGACTTTGGGGAAAAACCAATGTGATTTTGTTTGAGAGATTGTAATTTCTGAAGAAAAAAAATCTTTAAAAATCTCTAAAAATTCAAACAAATAAAAAAATCTCTAAAAATCCAAAAACATTAAAACAAAAAATAAAAATAAAATCTTGCATAAAGTCTCTGAGCTACATCTTGCATACACTAAGATTTTGTCATATTTTGAAAGTTTTCCCACGAACAACACATTAGTTTCCAACTGGGGGCATTAATCCAAATCAGTGAATTTCAAGAGACAAGCACCAATTCACATGAATCAATGCATCAAACCAACTAAATAGACACTTGAACCTTTGATTTACATCATTGTTCAATTTACCATCCAATTTTGACACCAACATAATCCTTGACCTTCATTGACTTATTATTATTAAGATTAAAATTTTGTAAAACCTAAACAAATCAGAATGGATGGAATTCTATTTGAAATATGGATACAACAGTAGCACTAAGGTTTTGATGAGGTATTGAATTTTCAAGTCATGTCTTTCTAGCCAATCAATGATGTTCAACTATATCAGCGATGATGAAAGCATGATATTTTTCTTGATTTTTGTGTGAGTGTTTTACGATTGATTCATTGAAATATGCAACTTTGTCTCAAGACATGACCATCAAAGAGTCATTGAGGACATTGTGCATATGGAAGGGATTCAATATTTTTCTATTTACGCAAAAGGATACCTTGGAATTTAGATCTTCCATATCTTCATACCAAAATCCAATTGCAACATTGAATCCAATGAAACCGGTATTCAGACTCCCATAGTTGATTATTCATATTAATATTATCAATATTCATATTATCATGATGTGGTCAGTGATGATTGTACTTGCTCCTAGTTCCATGAACACTCAATGATGAAAATATATCTCTTTTTATATTTCTTTCGCAAAAATCTAATGACAGTTAGTTACATTGTATGGCATTCATATATATTAATATTTCATAGCATTTGTTATCTGATTTTCCTAAAAGGGGGTGGAAGTTAGTCATGATTATATCATCAAAGTCCATAACTAAATTACATCATCAAATGTTTGACTCATCAAATGATCAATGCTACATAAAGGATATCGTCACTATGCATCTGCTCACTTAGGGGCAACCTCACCATTTGATCAACTAAGGGCAACCTAATTCTCTTCATTACATGTTCCTACATCTACACCTTAATCATATCAAATGACCCTATCTATCAATATCCCACCATTAATCATCCATTAAAATCCAATAAAATCGAATATCAATAAGTCAAATCATCCAATTGATCATTTCAAGTCAATCATTTATCCTATCATCCATTTTCTCATCTTGAGCGCATCAAATTTCCTAACTCTTGATCTTTAGGAAGGAAAATCAATCTATTTGTTCATCTCTCTAGATCTTGAGAGTGAATTATCAGTTTATCCAATCAATCCATCAACCTACCTATCCTATCTGATTGACATAAATACAACATCAACCAAGTGATAATGACTGACATCAAGTGATATCCAATCATCATCAACACATCAATAACATTTTATCAATTATCAACTTCTCCCATGACTGGGGAATTTTCAAATTGATTTTATCGAGAAATAAATCTCAATTTCCCAAACTCAACCAAATCATCCAAACATCATCTTGATTCATTTCTTAGGGGGTATCATATCCACATCAAAGATTCAAATCAAGGATTTATATCAGAGTTTTTTTTCATCATCAAGGGCAACATCCTATCAATCAACTCAAATCTGCATCAAACATCAATCAAAATCTGGGGCATTGAAATTTCAAACTATCATCAGTGGGGTGTTCTGCACCTTTTCAAATTAGTTTCGCATTGGGGTATTGCATCAATCTTCACATCAGGGTCTCAAATCAAGTTTTGCATCTTGAATCAGGGTTATTTTTGCATCATATTTTCAATCATCGAATCAGGTTTTGTATCAATTAGATCAATTAGTCAGGCATCAAATAAGTGATCAGGACATCAAATTTTCTTTGAATCAATACACTTCACACATCAATTCAAAGAGGGGCTTTTGTAGACACCTAAAATTGGTCAGGTGTTCTATTTCAACTAAAATCTGCATTTCAATCAAATTTTCTCTAAACTTCATCAAAATGGACTTAATCAATTCAAATGGACATTTATTAAATAAAAATGGGACAAAATCAATTAAATCAAAGGATCAATTAACAATGACATTAATTAATTAAATATAAGCCTAAATGGATTAATCAAACAAGATAATTGATTTTAATCAATTAATTGTATAGTTTAAATCAAAAATCAAATCCAACATATTCCCCTATATGGCTAATTTAATTAATTGATTGAATTAATAAATCCTAATATCTTTCAACATGAATTTGAGGAACCAATGAGAATTGAGAAGGAAAAGCACATGGATTACTCCAAATTTGTAATATCTACCACTCATTTGGTCTTTTCAATTTCATCCACTCATTTTGTCCCAAGTTTTGAGACAATCATTTAAATTGTCCCCCAATTTGAAACCATTTGAAGCCTTTCACTCAACCAAGGCTATACCATGATCAATTGACTCTACTCCCTACACTTGGGAAAATCCATTAAATAGAAGTCATTTTGTGAGCATAAAAAATCCTAGACATTTGAATGCAAAGCATCCATACTATAGTCATTTTGAGAGAAATATAAATCAATATAAAATCAATTGAGAGCGTTATCAAATCAATTTGGGAGAATTTGAATGAATTGTTGAGGTGATTTGAGAGAACTGTGAGCTAGATAGCCATATCAATATCATTTTCTCATTCTAGGACTTTCACTAGTAGAGATTAAGGCTGAGAGCTCTATTAGCATGCTTAGTTAGAGATCCATGAGATGCTTAATGATTTTATTTCAATTCTTAGCTTAAATTGTTAATATTTTTCCATAGAATTGTTAGGAAATAAACTAATCTCATGAAGGTGTAAAAATCACACACACAGAACTCAACAATGAAATTCTATATCAAGAAACATGAGATATTACACTTTCTAAATTCCTGGGTACTTATTATGAACCTTGACTCTTGACACTTTAAAATTTTACAACATTCTGCCTGCTTTTGTAGAATTCAAAATATTTAGAAAATAGAAGAAAAGAGGAGAAATAAGAGTTAACAGAGAAGAATAGAAATGACCAGCTTTCACAACTTGTTCCACATGTCCCTTATTCAAGATTTGATTTGCTTAGTCATCCTTCATCTCTGGTATTATCTGCTCTATTTAGCTTCTTATTTCTCTGCCTCTTTGAATGAGGAACCAAAAAAAGGTTTTTGTTTGGTGAAAAAATGGAACTCATTTAGACTAACCCAATTTAGTAATAAAATATGAGTGAGAAGCTTCCTTCTGAGAAAATTGATATATTATTCTTAAGAAATTTTATATTTCTTGAAAAGATAAAGGCAATATACCATTCACCACCTGGAGAAATATAGGAGGAAATAAATAATAATCCATGCAAAGTCAATTCAAATCTACATTTGACTATATTATTGTGCTTGTGAGTCATTCCCCTATCATACTTCTAGAATTTTACTCCTAAAGAAGTGGAAGAAGATGAATTTGGATACTACGAGGGAAAGAAAATGAACTTAGAGTAAGGGATGGGGAAGATATATTTGGATACTGGTAAGGGAAAGAGACATATTTGGAATGTGAAGAGAAATATGGAGCAATGGTAGGGATAGAAGATGGACATGGAATAAGGGAAGGGGGAAATAAAGGATTCTAACCATCTCTCCTGTTAGAAGAGACATGGGATAATAGAGCATAGGGAAAACTATTCTTAGACAAGCCCACATCACCAAGACCTGTAGCCATTTCCAAATCCTCGTCACTGCCCTTGGGGAGAAACATAGTAGTAGCTTTAAGTGAATAGACACCTAATAAACCCTAGAAAACTCCACCAATTTATAAATAACCACTGATGGTGGGGATTTTAGGTTAAGAAAAAATTCATTTTCCCTATCCATTTAATAAATCCCTTCAACCCCAAACTGCAACATCAATCCATGATCCTTATATACTTCTTGCAATAGGGACTTCTCTAGTCTCAACCTCATGCAACAGATAATGCCACTCGTGATAATTCTCACTATTAGCATCATGAAAACACAAATAGTCATCTAACCAAAAGGGAACAGCTACAGAAAATGCACATAATCTCATCCGTAGTCATCTATAAATAACATTCCTCAAGGGTTCAAATCAACTACCACAACTTGCTAATTCAAGAAATCTCTAATTGAATTCCATAGCTGTGAAATATTTTCAAGATGACATTGTTGGTTATCACAACATCTCATAACAGGAATTGTGGCTAGGCATAATGGTTTTCTTTTGTGCACAAAATTTTAGGAGAAAATGCAACGTCCTTCATATGTCACTTCAGATATGAAATGCATCTTCCGTAGCTCTCCAATCCCCAAAATGTAGTCAAAAAGTCTTGAATTGTATAGAGTGGTAATCCTAACACACATAGAAATAAACATGGAAACACTCTCTTCAACATTTCCTCAAACATGTGTTACCACATTGCACAACTGCAAGCTCAAAGAATTGTCTTAAAATTTTTTTACAAAGATGCGACTAACTCATCACAAGTTACCTTTTCTTCATCACATCATTGCCAGCCATTAACCTTAAGTGTAGTTTAATCCTGCAAAGCCATAGCATGTGACGATACCATTGTGTAAACCCATCAAACATATATCACACGTAACATCCTCACTTCCCCGCAGGCCAAAACTGGGTCCAACAATATAAGCCGACCCATGCCCCTATCACACTAAAATTTATTCATCCATTCATTCACTATGTGGAATTTGGCTCTTGAGAAGCATGAGAATCCAAATTTGGATACTGAGAATTTGGAGTCATCCCCATGAGTCATGCCCCTATTAGGACTAATTCAGGATGCTAACCAACTCCTCTTCTCGAAGAGATACGAAAGGATATTATTTGTAAGGGGAAAATGCAGGATTTTATCCATCTCCCCTTCTAGAAGGGACTCAAGAGAATACTTTACAAGGAGGACTAGGCTTTAGACAAGCCCACACCACCAGGTCCTACAAACATCTACAAAACCTCTAAAAATTCAACCAATTTGGCAATAAACACCGGCAGAGGGAAAATTATGTTAAAAAATCCCTTCATTCACCCTTTCAATTTAAAAAATATCTTCAACGACAAACTATAGCATCAACACATAATCCTTATATACTTCTTGCAATAGGGTCTTCCCCAGTCTCAACCTCATGCAATAGAAAATGCCACTCATGATAATTATCATTATCAACATCATGAACACGCACAAAGCCATCTAACCAAAAGGGAACTATGTGTGAGTTAATACACCTTCATGAAATTAGGACAATTAGCTACAATTCTATGGAAAGAAATAAACAATTTAATCTAAAGAATTGCATTTAACATCCATAACATTCCATGGTTCTCTAACTAGGATTTGCAAGTAGATCTCTAAGCCTTAATCTCTACTAGCGACCTTCCTGGAATGAGAAAATGATAAAATAAAGCCTAATCTAGCTCAATTATATCAAAGATGATATGAAAAATGAATTCAGATGCTCATGCTATGCTCTCAAATCTCACAATTTGCTCTCAAAATGCTCAAGATATTTCTCAGTTTCTCTCAAATTTCCTATAGTGATGATGCTATGCATTCAAATTTTCTAGGATATCTTTATGCTTGGAAATGGCTTATATTTATAGTAAAATCCCAAGGGTAGGGGGTAGAGTGAATTAACCATGGGTTAATCCTTGGTTGAGTTTGATCTCTCAAATGGTTTCAAATAAGGGGACCATTTAAATGTTTTCCTCAAAGGGTGGGACAAAATGAGTGGATGCGATTTAAAAGGGTAAATGAGAGGTTGAGATGCAAAATTGGAGTGATCCATGTGCAAGTTTGTTCTCAATTCTCATTGGCTCTTTTATTTGTGTTGAAAAGATATTAGGATTTTAAATAATTCAATAATTTAATTGATTTAGCCATGTAAGGAATAGGTTCGTTTTGATTTTTGATTTAAACTATACAATTAATTGATAAAAATCAATTGCATAATTTGATTGATCCTTTTAGGCTTGTATTTAATTATTTGATTTCATGATTAATTAATTCCTTGATTTTATTTGATTTAATCCACTTTGATTGATAAATATCCCTTTAATTGATTTTGATCTATTTTGAAGCATTTTGATGAGATTTGTTGAGATTTGTTGAGATTTGTTGAGATTTGCAGAATTTGATGATACTAAGACACCTGGACAATTTTGGGTGTCTACAAATTCCCCTCTTTGAATTGATGTGTGAAGCTCATTGATTCAAAGGAAATTACATGCCCTGATCATTGATTGAATACTTGTGGCATGCCCCAAACTTTGAGCACTAAAACCTTAACCTAATGAACTTAAAACTTTCATTTAAACATGTTATATTAACTATAGGAAATAAAATATTTTCTAAACCTTTGCAAATTAAATTAATTGAAAGATTAAAATAGAATAACAACATCAATTTAGAGTAATAGTCCTTAAGGTTCCTTTTTCCAATAGATTTAGTAAAACAACCATAAATTCATTTTGATAACAATCATTTCAAATAAAGGTCCAAATACTTATTTTTATTAATATAAATAAACATACTCTGATTTCAAAAATATAAGAAGATTACAATTTCCAAAAATCCTCTCAAATTTTACAAGGGAGAAGCTTGAACAGAAAAAGACTGTGAGGTAGAAATTGCAACAAGACACCAAAACTTCGGCTATACTTTCAAAAAAATTCTTTGAACCTACAAGAACATCAAGGTTGACCATGGAGGCTCACCTCCCAACCTAGGCCTTTGCAAGGCCACCCCTAAGCTAGGGGATCCATAACTGAACTGGGATACATACACACATAACAACCATAAATCTGAAAAAAATAGGAACAGAAGAAAATACCTAATACCCTAGGATATACATAGGTCTCCAAAAGACCTAAAACAAAGGGGTGAAAGAGCACTACCACAAGAGGAGAAAGCCAATAATACAAAATACATACACTAGGAATAGGCCACACATGGGCTCAACATTCCTAAGTACCACATA
>MU227852.1:841535-853163 GCA_018584345.1 Thuja plicata
CATCATGGGCACCCATATACCCATGTACATCCCTCCACACATGGGAGACTCTACACTACTTGGGTAGATCACTAACTTTCACCCCATCAAGGTTACCCAACCCTCCCAAGGGTGAATAAGCCTTGAAAAACCCCATATACAATCAATTACAAAATAAAATACAAGACTCAACACATAAACTCCATGAAAACCCATGAAGCTAAAAACAATAATATAAACTCCATTCATAGATTTCTCAAGCTAAGTTCAAATGTAAGCAAAGACTACTCTAACTATGCTAATAAAAAAAATCACCTCAAATCCTAGCTATGGAAAATGCAAGGTGGTTTGTGAAGAGCTTCTCCTTCTCATCCTTCCTCCTTCTCTCAAGACTTACTCCTACAAAAATGATTTTGTCTATTAAAGTAGAGAGTGGGTGTGTACCCAAAAATCCCTCTAAGTCCTTCCTTATGTAGGCATTCTTCCTAAAATATCAAGAATCATAAAAGGGGAAGACTCTAATCCATCTACTCTCCCCACTTTCCTTCTTCATAAATGGACTTAAATGTTTGTAAGGAAAGAAGGGATGGCTTAACAAAAGTTTTCCAACTCTCCAAATTCTCCACTTCCCAAAATGGTGACTTTAGGGGAGTCATAAATGAGTTTGAAGACTCTTAATGGGCTGAAAATGACCCCTAACCTGTAAGGTACCAAGTGGGGTACTTATTTTTGACCCTAGTTACTCCCTAGGAGTCCAAATGACCCTACTAAACTCCACTCAAGGTTAACTCTCGAAAATCCAACCTTCAAGACTCAATCTAATCTCTCTTAACTCATCCTTATCTTCCTTGACTCAATATCATCTCAATCTTATCTTCCTAAACCTTAGGCTAAGCATACGGACTATACTAGGTAACTCCTAGCTAAAGTTTAAGCCTATGCTAGTCACATTCACTAGCCATGCCAAAATACAATGTGCACAAGTGTCAAGTGACAACAATTTCACATGAGCATGACTTATTACACATTTACTCAAATAAATAAAATACAATCACACACCATAATTTTACAAATAAAAATACAATACAACAAGGTCCATGTCTCTTTTTATAGATAGGGCCTTAGCATCACGGTTTTCACATAGGTCCATTCTTGAATCCCCAATTAGTACCATGGTCAATTTTTCCTGCACACTCATTGCACCCATCAGTAGGTCCAGTAAATTAACACATAAAATAATAGCATGCATAATGAAAGTTGAACATACATTCAATCACACTTGCATTGAAGATTCATTGAATTTAACAATATCTGCATCTATTCCATATGCATAAACATACTCTTAATAAATATGAATCTTGATTACATCTAACATCCATATACTAATCCAATATACAAAACCATCAAAACTAAGTCTTAAACATAAATCTGCATCACTCACACAAAGTATCTAATAAATTCCCCGATTACATAATCAGGTGTTGTATACAAGCAAAGGATTCCACAGATCCATAAAGTAATACATGTGTCCCAAAAGTATGACTATAGAAAAATTAGTATTTACTGGAGAGCATGAGAAATAGTTCTAAGCTTATGTCAAACTGGGGTAGGCCTCACATCCTCCCCCTCTAGGCATGAACATCCTCTTGGATTTCATCAAAGAGGTGGGGGAACTGTGACCTCATATATACTGCATCATCATAGTATCGAAACTCATATCAAAGCATTTTGATCATTATTAATTGTTTCATACAATCTATATCTAATATGGATAACCATGTGCATGATAATTTAATTTGATCGTCTCTTAACTGATAAGTCATATATTCAAGAAAAATATGATTTTAAGAATGATAATGGTATGTTCTTCGCAACCTACTCCCTTAAACATTCTATCCATATTTCATTTTGAACATGATAGAGAACATTACTTCACAACACTGGACTAGCAACATAAAACACACATCCAAGCCACCGAAAATCATAAGAAGTCTTAAATCAAGGTTCACAAATTTCAAATTCAAAACTCAAAAGTTAAGCAAACCCAAAAGAAATAAATGTGGACAAGAACCCTAATTAAAAGATAAAAAAAAATTTGGTGACTAGATGATTACAAGAAAACCAAAAAGAATTCAGCTAGCCCTTTTTCACTTCCAAGTTCATCAAAGCTGAAAATCAAATTAAATCAAATCACATACATAGAGTGACTAACACTTAGCTACAAGGAGGGAGTAGAAGCTACATGACACCTTGTGTCCAAGGTAAGCTAAAGAACATGACCAGATATTCTCGTAAAACATATGTCTCAAGGATTACATTTCTATACAATAACACATTTATTAACTACAATATAACTAGGGTGATTAGGTCTAAGAAAGTTTCCAAAACTAAATTAATAAATATCATCCTTATCAAATTATCTTTGTATTCATGAGCACTTAGATTAATGCTTTAATAAACCTTAGGGTAATCTTTGGATGGAATCTCGTTTGATTTAGTATGAACCAATAAAAACTAAAATAAGTAAAATCTAACAATATCTTATATTTTAACTAATTGAATTAACTAGATTTACTAACATAATTTACTTCCTTATATCAAACTATATACTCCAACATAATCCTTTATTATAAAAAGAAAACAATAGCCTCCATTCTAGATATAAGATAATTTTAATTTTAAACATTAAAATAAATGTTAAATAATCTTAAGTATGCCTTTTAATTACAACAACTTACTTTTATTTAAGTAAATTATTTAATCAAAAGTGCATATATACTAATCTTACTTTAGTTGATAAATTAAAAGCTAATTAACTTTATTAACACTTAATAAAGTACTTGCCAAATTACTTCTAATTAAGAACCTAAACAATTTAATATTGAGAGAAATGCAATACTTTCCTATAAATAAATACTTTTTGTTCAACTCCATCACATATTTAGCCTAGAAATTTATCTTATCTAATATTAAAGCCATTGATTCAACTTACTAGAAAAAAAATTTATTTATTTTTTATAAAAAATTTAAAGTCAATAACTTCAAAATTAAAAATCTAATGCATTTATAATTAAATTAAATCTATTTATTAAACTTACTAAAATTATTCTTTAAAGTAATTTATACAACCAAACTCCTCACAATACTAAATTTCATATTTAATTCTCTATAAATAATCTCAATTTACACATTTGATAAATGCTAATGCATTAACATATCTACTAATTAATTAAATAACTCAATTAATCCCTTTATAAATTAATATACTAATCTTTGACCTAGCCCTCCAATTGAGAGCTAAAACATGTGACCTTGAAAAATTTCATTATAAAACATTTCAATAAATGGTCCTATAATTGATTAATACAACTATATTTATCAAGGTTTAATCCAAAGAAAAAAATTATTAAAAAATCTAACCTTGTGTAAAAAAATAAACATTTTGAACTTAAATCCTCTAAACATTTATATAATAAATTTTAATTTAAACATTTAGAATATATGTCTAATTAAAATTTAATAGTGCTTTAAAGAACTTAAATAATATAATCTACATTAATGCAATAATCACTTTCTCATTTAATAATTATATTCATCTCTTAAACATATTAACTTTAGAAATTAAAGTTTATTTAAATTTAAAGTCAAAACCACAATTCTTCCATTTTCTAAATATTTTAAGTCAATTACTCATAACTATAAATGAAAACTTTAAAATTTATCTAATGATTTATAAACAATATAAAATCCTTCTAATAAGTCCTCAATTTTATTTTAACCATTAATTATTTTGAAAAAAAAAAAAAAATTTTGAAAATTTCTAAATTATAAGTCCAATTTAGCAACTTATGAATAGATATTGAAAATCCAAATTAAAAAAAAATAAAAAATAAAAAATTCAATCAATTCAAATACTGAATCTAATCTTATTTAAATTTAAATACTAATTTACCTAAAAATTCTTCTAACATACTCCTTCCTTAATGTCAAGAATTTTAACTATAAAATCTATTGCACTTTATTTGAAATCCATTTTAATAATTATAATTATAATAATCAAATCTAACTAAAAGAATTAGATCTAGAATATACTAACTAAAAAGTCAAAAATGGCAACTCTTCTATTAAATTTAAATTTGGAAATTCTATCCAAATGCTAATTTGGTCATTAAATCTTCTAGATAAATCTCACTCAAAGTCAACTATTGCAACTAAATTATTTAAAATATAATTAGAATTTCAAACTTCAAATTTAAAATTCCTTCTACATGCCAAATCAAATCTAAAAGAAATCAAATCTACCATTCAGAGTTTATAAATATAAAATTCCCTTCATCCTCTTTTAAAAAAAATGCACCTCCTCGAAAAATATAACCATTTATTAATGGCAGAGGGCTAGGGTTTCAAAACCCTAGCCATGCCGACAAGAATGGCGGACGAAAAGTTCATAGCGAGCGGCGAGAGTTCTTATGGGACCGAGATGGGTTGCAGTATTCTTACCATGGTTGTTGCGATGTTGAAGGCAGCGGAGTAGAGAGCAGTGGCTGAATGGCTCACCGAGGGTGGCTCGCAAGGGGGTAGGCGAATGCCAAGACAGAGGGGAGGCTATGGCGGCTCGGCAGCACGAGTTATGAGCGCCTGGTGGTAGGGAGTGAGGAGTGGGAGCCGGGCGCAGGTGGCACAATGAGCACAGAAGGAGGGGAGGGGAGATTCATCATTTTACCTCAGGAGTAATTGGAAGGGAAGAATTCATTTGGTTTTGTAGATCACAGCATTTGGGAAGGTCTGTGTTCGAAGTATAAGTAGCCGCCATTCCTCTACAGGCAGCAGTAATTGTTAAGAGGTTGTGATTTAATTTTATGAGCAACATTTGACAGAGATAAGGCACGCTTTGGGTGTGGAGTGCCTTCATTTATAATTTCCAAGCCTAGGCATCAATTTGTGTTTAGTCTCAGAGGGTTGCATTACCAATTTGGTTGTCAATTGAAGCATGCTAGCATAAATAAGTTCTTTTTTTTTCAATAGTTTTCAAATAAATTGCACATGCATTGTATTGTCATTGTACATATTTCATTTAAGAAATATAAATAAGGTTGGTAGTGAATATTTTGTTTGTAATTAGTCTTTTTAAGCATTGTTATTTAATTCCCAACATTATTCATAAGTTAGCATAAAAGCAAATATTCAGAAAAACCACAAAAATAATATAAAACTCTGGAAACAAAACATTTCAGCAGCTTGAGATAGTTAGAACCATAGAGGGTTCTTACTATTGTTGCTAGTTGTGGCAGTAGTTTTAGGCCATTTTGACAAAAATTACTCAAAGTTTTAAAATAAGTTTCCTTTTTATCATGTTTTTTGCACAATGGCTTTTGACTGTTTATTTAATCCCCTATAACACCCTTATACAATTAATTGATTAAAATCAATTGCATAATTTGATTGATCCTTTTAGGCTTGTATTTAATTATTTGATTTCATGATTAATTAATCCCTTGATTTTATTTGATTTAATCCACTTTGATTGATAAATGTCCCTTTAATTGATTTTGATCCATTTTGAAGCATTTTGACGAGATTTGTTGAGATTTGCAAAATTTGATGATACTAAGACACCTGGACAATTTTGGGTGTCTACAAATGCCCCTCTTTGAATTGATGTGTGAAGCACATTGATTCAAAGAAAATTGCATGTCCTGATCACTGATTGAATACTTGATTGATTGATTGATAAAACCTGATCTGATAACTAATAACCTAATTGATTTGAAACCCCGATTTATTTGATGATAAAAACCTGATTGATTTGATGCACTGATCTAATTTGATGATAAAAAAACCTGATTCACAACTCAGATTCACAACTGATTTGATTTGATGCAGAATGCCCCACTGATAAAATTTTGAAATTTTAATGCCCGAGCTTTGATATAAGATGATGAAGAATCTTTATTTAAACTTTTGACATAGATATGATGCTCCCTCGGGAAATGATTCAAGATGATGTTTTGGCAATTTGGTTAAGTTAAGGAAATTGAGATTTATTTCCTGATAAAATCAATTTGAAAATGCACCGGTTATGAGAGAATTTGATGAGAATAGCTATGATTGAGAAAATATTGTTGATTTTTTAGATAAGGTGATGATGATCGGATATCACGTGATGTCAGTCAGAATCACTTAGTTGATGTTGTGTTGATGTCAATCGGATAGGATAAGTAGGTTGATGGATTGATTGGATAAACTGATAATTCACTCTCAAGATCTAGAGAGACAAACAAATGGATTGATTTTCCTTCCTCAATATCTAGAGTAGGAAATTTGATGTGCTCAAGATGAGCAAATGGATGATAGGATAAATGATTGACATTAGATGATCAATTGGATGATTTGACTAATTGATATTCAATTGGATTGGATTTGATGGGAAGATTAATGGTGGGAGGCTGATAGATAGGGCCATTTGATATGATTCAGGTGTAGATGTAGGTACAGGTAATCAAGATAATTAGGTTTCCCCTAGTTGATCAGATGGTGAGATTGCCCCTAGGTGAGCAGATGCATAGTGATGATATCCTTGATGTAACATTGATCAATTTGATGGATCAGACATTTAAGGGCATTGATTAGGACTTTGATGATGAAATCATGATTAACTTCCACTCCCTTGATTAAGGAAAATCTCATAACAACTATAATTAATCTATGATGAAAATGCAATGCAATGCAACTAAGGGTCACTAGCTTTTTGCGAAAGAAATGCAAAAGATATATAATTTCATCATTGAGATTTGTGGGACTAGAAAGCAAGTACAACCATCATTGACCAGATCAAGATGATATGAATACTGCTTTTTATTACTTGTGGTAACCTTTGGGAAACTAGTACAACCCTCACTAGTTGAATAACCAACTATGGGAGTATGAATACTGGTTTCATCGGATTCAATGTTTCAAGTGGATTTTGGTATTATGATATTAAAGATCAAAATAGCCAAGGTATCCATTTGAATAAACAAACAAAGGCTAATCCTCCTTCCTATATGAATTTTCTCGATGGTTCTTTGATGACCATGTCCTTAGACAAATTCATATAAGTTAAAGGATCTCCCTCAAAATAGTCACACAAAAGCCAAGAAAACATCATGTCTCCATCATCGCCAATCTAGTCGAAACATCATCAATTAGCTAAAAAGACATGACTCAAAAAATTCAATGAAAAACTCATCAAAAATTTCAAGTGTATCACAATGTATCAATATTTTCAATAAGAATTCCAAACATTCTGATCAGTTAGGTGATTGTTGATTTTTAATCCTGATAAAATAAGTCAATGAAGTTCAAGGATCAAGGTATGTAATCAAAATATTTGGATTGAACAAAGATATCCATCAAAGGTTCCAAAATATCTCTCCTCTGAAGTTCTAAAAATTGGCTTCTGTCATGAGACCAAGATGTAGCACGTCTGAATCTGTTTATACCAAAAACCAATGATTTGCCCCCAAGTGAAAAATGAGACCATGTGAATCTTGGGAAAATGAAACCTCGAATGCAACAATTCAGCTCAAAGACTTCATGCAATATTTTGGGTTTTTTTAGAGATTTTTTATTTTTTTTATTTTTTTATTTTTTTATTTTTAAAGATTTTTTCAATTTTTTTATTTTTAGAATTACCAACTCTCAAACAAGACCACATTGGTTTGCCCCCAATTTCTATCAAGGTATAGGACATGAAGGATGGATTAGAAATGGAAAGGTCATTGATGGATGAAGAATGTGAATGTGACCCATAGGACCATCTCCTCAAGATTACCCAAGCTAAGGAAAAGGGAAATAGAAATGAAAAACATGTTTTTGGATAAGAAATGGAAGCCAATAATGCAGTTCTAGATAGCATGTGGGATAAGGATCATTTGTCATGAAAGCATGTGATCTAAAAGAGTGTTCATGTAAAGGGGTTTTTGATAACAAATTTTATTCTTTACGTCCTTCATTTTCGATCAAGACCAATGGATCAATTTGGGTAAGATGTGGATAGGATAGCACGATCAGGATAAAGGGATGATGGAGACTATGAGGGGATGGTTTTGGGATCATGCAAAGACTTCTTAGGAATAATGACGGTGGATTGGGGAGAAGCAAGATCATGATAGGGTAGCAGGGATGCAACAACTGAATAAGCTGATCGAAAGGATAATGTTGTCAAGATACTTGATGCTCATGGATATGTTCAACCTTGTCAAGACCAAAGGTAAAAGAGGGAATATGGATGTAAGTGAGATAAGAGATAGAAAGATGGAGGATAGCATGGATGAAACTTTCCCATAAGTGTAGAGTGTAAGAGGAAGGAATTACACATGATGCCTGTTTGCCAGGTTTTCATCATGTTACTTGTCCAAGGCACCACAAGAAGGGGTTTTCACCATAGGACAGATTTATTTCTCTTTAATTTTGCTACCAAGGCACTCGTTTACCAAGTTTTCACCAAGGCACTTTTCTCTTTTTTTCAATTTTTTTTCTTTTTTTTTGTATTTTTCAAAATTTACACAACATCTAGATCTTTGGACAATGCTCTTCTGAAAGATATTCTATAATAAACTATGAATATGGCTAGGATGCCCAAAGATATTGATAAGGTGATGATAAAGGACACATATGCAGGATAAGGGTAGATGGTGGTGAAGGTTTTATGCCATATATTGGATAAGAGGGATGGAAAGATGGAAAATATGTGTTGGATAATGAATGTGAGGATAAGAAGAAGGTATGTTGTGGATGGAAATGTTGGCAAGATCAAATTTGACACACACTTTGAAGGGTGGTGGAATGATGGAGTAACAATGGATGAAGGAGGTGAGGATGTAAAGTTAAGATAGTGGATTTTGGGATGTAGGAACCCAAACTAGACTTGGAAAGTGGAAAATATTTAGAAGGAGACGGAATGGAAGCCTTTGGAAGTTTGAATGTCAACTTTGATTTTTCTTTTGTGTGAAAGTCTTTCAAAAGTGACTTGGGAATCCACATAGTCTTTGATTTTTCTTTCTTTTGTGATGATTTTGAATGCATTTCTTCAATGATGGATTTTGGAACCCATATTTTCTTTGATTTTTCTTTTTGTTTGGTGGACCTTTGTGGTCTCTTGGATATTTATTTTTTCTTTGTGAACCTTTGTGGACTTTTGGATATTTCTTTTTTCTTTTCATTCACATGTTGATTAGATGGGACACGGTGATCTTCATATACACGTGGATTCTTGGATTTCTGATTTTTATGTTGCATATCCAAATTGCTTCCAAAAGACTTGGGAATTTTGAGTGAATGGGAATATATGGAGGGATCATATGGATTTGTGTATGGATATTATTCAAATATGTGTGCCTTTGTTGATCTTGATACATGGTAGGGTAAGTGAATGGAGAGCTAGGGATGGTAGGAATGGTTGATGGAGGAATATACAGACCTAATATGGATGGAAGGGATGAATAATTTAGCTTTGGGACATAGGAACCCAAAATGGATTTGGAGGATGGTGAAGGCATATGGTTTCATTCTAATGGAGGGAGATAAGGTGTGAAAGGGATATCAATATCTTTGGAATGAGCTGCATTGTCGAGGTTCTCATCTTTAAGACTTATCTTTATACCAATAGGCTCATGAATAACTTTCATAGGAACAAATTTGATAGGATCAACCGAGATTTGAAGGGATTTGTTCTCATGCAAGGAATTTGGAGGAATGATGGTTTCTTGAGGTGAATATGGAGGAGTATGACAAGGAGTTGACGGGATACTTCAATCTTGACAAGGATCTTTGGATGGTGTAGAGAGGGTGCTTTGATCTTGATTTTCAATATGTTCACTGGAAATGATGGAAGGAATATCTTGATCTTTCTTGGGAAATGGACTAGGTATAGAGCTTGGAAGGACACTTTTTTCATGAAATGGAAGGTACCAGCTTGGAAGACATGAAAGGGTGCAAGGGGATCATCACAAGCTTCTATGGATATGGGACATTCATCAAATATGGGAGGGGATTGTATAAAATCTTGATCTTGATCTTTATTGATACTTGTTGGAGATTTGCTTTTGTGCAAATAGTTGACTTTATGTTTGTCATTGATGACAACATATAGTATACAATAGTGAATTGTATTCACTTTTCAGTATGGATATGTGGAAGCCTTGCTCAGTTGTTTTTATGTTTGAGACATAGTTACTAACCATGTACATACACAGAGATTCAAATGTTCAGTAACAGTTGAGCTATGTTACTCTATTTACCAGACACAGTTTTAGAAGAGTGTTCTCAGAAAGCCGACAGTAATTTTATTGATTCTTTAGCTGCATCTATCTATGGGATATGCATGTTCAAATTCATATTTAGTTATGGGTCTAAGATAATTAACCAAAGGCACTAATCGTGTTTCATCTAAAGCATGACGTTTGGGTAATTTTGATGGAGCCGACTATGTGAAGCGATGCGTTGATTCAGTTTGAGTTGTGCGGTTCTAATTATGTTGCATGCTTGGTTTGTTTGACTAAAAAATCATTGAAATGATTCCTAAAGCCAAAAAAGATCATATCTTTTGGAGAAGATACTTATACTAGTTCATTTGAAGATCACCAAGCATGAATGATAAGAAAAGAGACAGAAGAAGGATAGAACAGAATACTGATTGTTTTGGAATAGTAGAGCCATTTCATTCATCAGATAAAGATCTATGTGAAGAAGGAGAGAGTATATACAATTCATTGGAGCTGATCAAGATAGTAGGCCTACCTAAATAGTTCATTTTCAGATATAGTGTATATCTATTTTATAGAAGGTTGTAGCCTTCGCCATATTAAGCAGTGAGCTTTTGGATAGTGAGTCCTCACCCCTAATAGGGTTATTTGTAAAAGACTCCTAACAGGGTCAGACCCTTTACCAGGTCACTATACTTATTTCTTTTTAAAGATCAACTCCTAACAGGGTTGTAAGATCTTCTAATAGGGATTATTATACTCAAGTACAGTTCTTTGTGGGTGCTAATTCCCACTGGGGTTTTTACCTAGTTTGGTTTCCCTGTAATCAAATTGTGGTGTTCTATTTTTGTGTTATCTTAAATGTGTATGTGCTTATGATATTCTATATTTAATTAGAGGAAAGAATTTAACTTTTTGATAACTGATTCACCCCCCCCCCCTCTCATTTATCCCTTGGGACTATTCCAATAATTGGTATCAGAGCCAAGTGCATTGGAGTGAAATCCTAATAGCTTAAGGTAGATCAAATGGTGTACTTCAGGAAAGAGAGTCTTAAGTTTGATGAAGAAAATTATCTTGACTAGAAGAACAAAATGATAACACATCTTTAGTGCATTGGTTTTGAGATTTATGAGATTGCTACTCATGCAATAGATGTTCCCACTTTGAAGGACCTTGCAGAAGAAGATTCTACAAATAAACAAAAGGAATTATTCACCCAAAATGCAATTTCCAAAGAAGCTCTAATAAGTGCCCTATCTGATAGTTAATTTTCTAAGATCAAGAAGGCAGACAAAGCATATTCAATTTGGAAATACCTAGAAGACATGTTTGAAGGAGACATCCAAGCCAAGAATGTGCACAGAAAGACATGGAAGAAAAGATACAACAATTTAGAGATGCT
>MU227852.1:853213-877122 GCA_018584345.1 Thuja plicata
ACATGTTTGAAGGAGACATCCAAGCCAAGAATGTGCACAGAAAGACATGGAAGAAAAGATACAACAATTTAGAGATGCTACCTGAAGAAAACATCAGAGCTTACAATCAGAGGATTAATGAAGCAGTTTCAGGAATCAGGAACAACGGTGGAGAAATTTCAGAGTATGATATAATGGAAAAAATAATGACCACATTGACAACAATTATGAAAGAAAGATAAACATCTTGGATGAAACCATGCAATTCTCAAAGGACTTCAAAAGAGAAACCTTGAATAGTAAAATATCAGCATTTGAGATATCAAGATTGAAGATAGAACCTAAAATGGAAACAACTTTCAAAGCCTCAGTCCATGGTAAGAAATCCTTAAAGATCACTAGTAATGTTGAGAAAGAATAAGTTGATACAGAACTAGAAGAAATCATTTCTATGATAGCTAAGAAGGAAAGAAAAGGTAAAGGAAAATATGAAGGACAACTACCATTCAAATGTTTTTCATGTAACAAAGTTGGCCACTTTGCATCCAAGTGTCCTACATGAGTCAAGAAGTATAGATCACATAACAAACCAAAATATACTAAGGAATACTATCATGCTGACGATGGTGTAACTGATGATGACTCAAGAGAAGATGAAATTGGATTTGTTGCAATTAAGGATAATGAAGAAAATGATTGATCAAATAGAAATTGAAGATGAAAAGAAAGTACAAGAATTGGCTTTAGTATCACAAGCTGACATTAGAATAGACTGGATCATAGATATTGGGTGTTCACATCATGTGACAGGAGACAAAGATAGATTTGTACATCTAGACAAGTAAAAAGGTGACATGGTTAGATTTGGAGATAACACTCCCAAACCTATCATAGGCAGAGGATCTATCACCTTAGATGGAAAGAACAATATAGATGATGTTCTTTATGTTGATGGTTTGCATCATAACTTATTAAGTGTTGGACAGTTGCTAGATAAAGGATATCAGTTGGAATTCAAAAACAATAGATGCATTATTAACAACAAAGAAGGAGACATGATTGCATCAGGATAAAAAACCAAAGGTAGTGTTTTTGAGCTTAACTCTAAAGTAAGTTTTTTTGTTGCAAAAGTGGATGACAGTTGGCTATGGCACATGAGACTTTGTCATATCAATTTTGACAACATAGTGAAGATGAGTAATGTAAAGGAAGTAAGAGACCTTCCTAGCATTGCAAGACCTGTTGATACTATGTGCAGGGAACGTGTGATGGGAAAACATGTGAGGAACTCATTAAGAAGAAAATAGAACTCTGCAGAGAACAAACTAGATCTAATACATACAGACTTATGTGGACCTACTCAAACAAGATCATACTATGGTGAACGGTATTTTATTTTGTTTGTTGATGATTTCTCCAAGATGATGTGGGTTGCGTTCTTGAAAGACAAATCTGAAGCTTTTGAGAAATTCAAAATATTCAAAGCTAAAGTTGAAAATGAATCTGGATTAAAGATAAAATGTCTGAGATCTGATAGAGGTGGAGAATTCACCTCTGATAAGTTTCTTGAGTACTGCGCAAAACATGGGCTCAAAAGACAACTAAGTGCACCCAGAACCCCTCAACAAAATGAAATTGCAGAAAGGAGAAACATGATAATACTTGACACAGTGAGCACTATCATGATTGAAGGAAAAGTTGTGCACACCTATTGGAGAGATGCAGTCAATACAACAATCTATACTTCAACAAAATTCAACTAAGACCAGGCACAGACAAAACACCTTATGAACTTTGGTTTGGTAATGTACCTAGACTAAAATACTTTAGAATCTTTGGAAGCAAGTGCTACATCAAGAGAGATGATGGTGTTGGAAAAATTGATTCTAGAAGAGATGAAGGTATTTTTCTTGGTTACTCTACTAAGAGAAAATATTATAGATGTTTTAATTTAAGGTTGAAGAAAATCATTGAGAGTGCACATGTGAAGATTGATGAAAAGTTCATGATTCAAGAGAGATATTATGAATATTCACCTATGATTGAAGATGAACCTAGACCTATCAATAAGGATATAGTTATTGAAGAAATCTTTGACTGTATTGATATATCATGCAATAACCCTAAAACAAGTCAAGAAGAATCACAGATTACAGATGAGAGTTTCACACCTAAAATATTAAAATACACATCTAAATACCACTCTAAAGAAGATATCATTGGAGATCAAAGCAGTAAAGTCTTGAAAAGATCTAGATAAAAAGGTTCAACCATTGATGAAAAGGTATGCTTACTCTCATAGATTGAACCCTTAAGTGTTGAAGATGCGTGTAATGATTCAGATTGGTAAAGTGCTATGCAAGAAGAATTAGATCAAATAATGAAAAATGACACATGGGAATTGGTCCCTAGACCTTGTGACAAGAACGTGATTGGAACTAAGTGGATATTCAAAAATAAAATAAATGAAGATGGTACAGTAATAAGAAATAAAGCAAGATTGGTATGTAAAGGATATGCGCATAGAGAAGGAATTGACTATTTTGATACAGTTGCCCCTATGAGTAGACTGGAAGCTATAAAGTTATTTTTACCCTATGCAACATTCAAGAAATTCAAAGTATATCAGATGGATGTCAAGTCAGCCTTCCTGAATGGTGACTTGAAGGAAGAAGTCTACAAAGAGCATCCTGAAGGATTCAAACTTTCAAACAAACCAGACATGGTATGCAGTCTAAAGAAAGCCCTTTATGGAATTAAATAGGCCCCAAGATCATGGTATGAGAGACTTGATGACTACCTAACAAAGATTGGATTCAAAAAGGGAGCAGCAGATTGCAAACTATGCATCAGAGAGATAGCTGAAGGTTTACTACTTGTTTCTATATTTGTTGATGACATTATATTTGGAGGTAATGACAAGCTTAGTACAAAATTTGCAAGAGAAATGTAGAGTGAATTTGAAATGAGCATGATTGGACCTACCAAATAATTTTTGGGATTAAATGTAAAACAAATAGACAAGGGCATATTCATAAATCAGTCTAAATATGTGAAGGAGATATTAAAGACTTTCAAGATGGAAGATTGCAAGCAAGTAAGCACCCCCATGATAACAAGAAGCAAGATTTCTAAAAATTATGATTCCACAGCAGTTGACAAGACACTATACAAGTCTATGATTGGAAAACTCATATATCTCACTTAATCTAGACCTGATATTTCTAATGCAATTGGCATTGTTGGAAGATTTGCAGCTGAACCTAAAAACAACCACTTAATGGAAATAAAAATAATATTCAGATAATTAAAGGGAACTATAGACTATGGTTTATGGTTTAATGTACAACTTCATATGTATACTGATGCTGATTGGGTAGGTTTTTTTGATGATAGAAAGAGTACCTCAGGAGGACCAATACTCCTTGGAGATAGATTGCTCACTTGGACAAGCAAGAATCATAATTTTTTTTCTCAGTCAACAGCTGAAGCAAAATATGTAGCAGCAACATTGAATTTTTCTAGAATTGTTTGGATCAAACAGATGATAAAAGACTTTGGAATTCAAATTGATTATCCTATTGTTATTCACTGTGATAACACTAGCACTATCAATATGTCAAAGAACCCTATGATGCACGCAAAGACAAAACACATTGAAATAAAATATAATTTTATAAGAGAAAAAGTTGTAGACAAAGAAGTAAAGTTGGATTATGTAAGCTGGGAGTAATTCCCTTTCCTAAGTTTGATTAAAATTTGCAGCAAAAGCATCAATCCTTGGTGACTGATGAATGGTTGAATACTCTACTTCTGGAGTAGTACCTGTGCTTAATAGTATTTGGCACCCTTTTCCATTGATGTCAAAGGGGGAGTATATAGTAAGGGGGAGCATATACTCTAGGGGAGTATATAGTCATGAAAATAAAAACACAGTCAGAGGAGCAGAAATGAAGAGGAACCTTTGATGAGGATATTGAGAAGATTGTAAAAAGAAGGAGTATATTTTGGATTGATGGTGTTTTTTAATCATATGTTTCCATCAATGTCAAAGGGGGAGATTGTTAGAGATTTTCTTCTGTGCAAATAGTTGACTATATGTTTACCATTGATGACAACATATAGTATACAATAGTGAACTATATTCACTTTTTAGTATGGATATGTGGAAGCCTTGCGCGGTTGTTTTTATGTTTCAGACATAGTTACTATACCATGTACATACACGTGGATTTAGATTTTTAGTAACAGTTGAGCTATGTTACTCGGTTTACCGGACACATTTTCAGAAGAGTGTTCTCAAAATTCTGATAGTAATTTTATTAATTCTTTATTTGCGTCTATCTATGGGATATGCGTGTTCAGATTCATGTTTATTTATGAGGCTAAGATAATTAACCAAAGGTTCTAATCGTGTTTCATCTGAAGCATGACGTTTGGGTAATTTTGGTGGAGCCGACTATGTGAAGTGATGCGTCTATTCAGTTTGAGTTGCGCAGTTCTAATTATTTTGTGTGCTTGGTTCGACTGACTAAAGAAGCATTGAAGGGATTCCTAAAGCCAAAAAAGATCATATATTTTGGAGAAGATACTTATAGTAGTTCATTTGAAGATCACCAAGTGTGAATGATAAGAAAAGAGACAGAAGAAGGACATAACAAAATGCTGATTGTTTTGGGATAGTAGAGCCATTTCATTCATCAAATAAAGATCTATTTGAAGAAGCAGAGAGTATATACAATTCATTGGAAATGATCAAGATAGTAGGTCTACCTAAACAATTCATTTTTAGATATAGTGTATATCTGTTTTACAGAAGGTTGTAGCCTTCACCATATTAAGCAGTGGGCTTTTGGATAGTGAATCCTCACCCCTAACAGGGTGATTTGTAAAAGACTCCTAACAGGGTCATACCCTTAACCAGGTCACTGTACGGATTTCTTTATAAATATCAACTCCTAACAGGGTTGTAAGATCTTCTAACAGGGATTATTATACTCAAGTATAGTTCTTTGTGGTTGCTAATTCCCACCGGGGTTTTTACCTAGTTTGGTTTCCCCCTAAACAAATTGTGGTGATCTATTTTTGTGTAATCTTAAATGTGTATGTGCTTATGATATTTTATAATTAATTGGAGGAAAGAATTTAACTTGCTGATAACTGATTCACCCCCCCCCCCTCTCAGTTATCCCTTGGGACTATTCTGACAATACTTGTTTCTTTTCTCTTTGGATTATCCTCTTGACATGGAGCCACTTCTATGGACAAGGTAGATGCTTGGATATGTGTGGGGAATGTTTGGAAGATTGATGGAGAATCCTTTTGAATAGGCATTGAAGCACATGAAGCTTTGGGGTCCAAGATCTTTGAATCATGAAAACAATTTGCAGCAAGATGTAAATTAGCTTGGGTTTCTTTTAGAGGTAGCCCTTGAGGGTAGACATAGTCAACGTCGAAAGTATCATCAATAGGCTCATTCTTTGGTGGAGGAATTTTGGATAGTTGTGAAGCTTTGTGAGATGGACGAAGGATGAAAGGAGTAAAGGCCATGGGAGAAACCTTCCTAGATAGAGGTTTGTGGATTAGATCTTTCTTGAAAGTGATACCTTGCTCTTCATTCTCTTTATTATCTTGATCACAAATAGGGTGGTCATGAAATTTCCCTTGATCCAAGATAGGTTTGTTGCACTTAAATGTTTTTTCTCATGAAGAAGATGAAGATATAGATGGCCCACCATCATAAAGAAAAGGATATATTGATCTTAATGATGGCTCTTTAGATGATGTATCTTTTTGTTTTTCCTCCTCCTTCTTTAAGGTTGATATATCATCATTATGAGAAAGGGTATCTCCTAATTGAGAAAAATATGCTTCTTTATCCCTCTTCAAAATTAAGTGCATTGTTTCCATAAATATGGGATCTTGGGATGATTCAAAAATTTGTTCTTTGGTTACTTCATCGTATTGAGTCTTATGGAGATTTTGATAATTATTCTTCACCATGGGATTGATTTGTTTCTCAAATAGATTCATCATTATAAATGTTTGAAGAATCTGATCTATCTATTTCACTGACAAATAATAACTTCGAAAAGGGTATCAAAATATGATTTCAAAATTGTTCCAAACCCTCAGGAAATGCCCCTGTTTTCCCTTCTTTTTTCTGGGCGTGACTTCCTGGTGTGTAAGCGTCACTTTAATGCTGGTATGTGTTGATTAGAATTCTTGTATGCGACACTCTATTGTTAGTACGCGGCATTTTCCTGTTGATAGGTGTTGTTGAATTGTCTCCAAGTGACACTTTCCAGTGACTTACGCAGTTTTTGACAGATGCCAAGCATCATTTCAGTTGTTTACACGTCACAGAACTGTCTATAAGCATCACTTAATTGTTGATACGCAGCACTTCATAGATCAAAGTTGAATTTTCAAATTTTTTTTTAGGTTTTAAAAGTTTAAGGTCTTTGATCAGATCTGTCAGAGAAGATTCTTGCTTGAAAATTAAATACAAACTCAACACACACATCAAATTTGCATCTTGTCCATAAAACAACACTAAAAGTGTATGTTCTCGGTCGTTTTCACAAGTATAACACAAGAAAATCTTCCAAGCAATCTACCTAGAGTCAAACAAATTTGGCTTTTAACAACGGCTCTAAAAGGTAGGCTTACTATTTTAACCAGGTTTTAATGAACACCTCCATTCTAAATTGTGCCAAGTTCTTTTACCCCCTTGCGGGCTTCCCACATGCACAAAAGTATGATTTTGCACAATCCTGAAGGACTACTCGAGGAAGTGAAGAAACTTGCACACAATCTAGTCACTTTTTGATTAAGCTAAAGTGCATTTATTTATAGTGGGTTGGATAGTATCGTGGCTAAAGCGATTGTCTCCCACTTTGGGTCATTCCCTCTCACCGCCTTCGTAAAGGAATTCTCGGGAGGCAGGCCCTCTAAAGCTCTAATTGATCTAGCATATATGGAAAGTGGAAAATGAACTCAGTCCAACAAGTTTGGGAATTTGATTCACTCAATGAGTGAAGAGCATATCCCTATTGTTTTCCTTCATTCCAAAAATTTCAAACACTTTTTTTTATCTTTCAACCTCTTGACAAGGAGGTTCTTAAAAATTTAAAGTATGTGGTTCAATTCTTCCCTTTCTTTCTACCACCCAAATTTGACACTTTTGGATTTTTGATCAACTTCAAAAAGTTGAGAACATATACCTAATGTCTCATTTGAATGGACAATAATAGGGTGTCCCTAATTATACTAGATTCAAAGAATTTGTCACAATTTGATCAATGCAAGCTTGTTAAGTAGAATACCTTGTTTCAAAGCTAGCAAAGGCTAGGCGCATTTTTGATGGATTTTGCTTTTTTGATACTCACCTAGTGGTGATCCTTCCCTCTCCGGCTCCACTAGCAAGTTAGTCAACACAACCAAACAAAGTGAAGAAATCTCAAATTGGAATTGACAATGCAATCAAGTTCCTTAGCAAAATTTGCAAAAAACAACTTAAGGACTTAATGCATGAAATCACCTAAGAGATGGAAATTTTCTTTTCTTGTAAGCACTACTGATTTTACAAAATGCTCAAATAGTGCTTCCTCTTCTTTTAAAATTTCCAGAATAATAGCATTAAATGTTTCTTTTGAATGCTTGTTGAAGAGCATTACCTCTTTGCTTGGCCTTTTGATGTGCACCTCTAGTTTCTATACTTTCAGGTTTCTGTTTATCTACAAAAAACATAGTAATAAAGAGTTAGAAAACTAAATTTAATGATTTGACAACAATAAAACACAAAAAACTGTAGGCGTCATTTAAAATCTTATAGGCGTCATTTCACTATGTGTGCGTGTCACTTTACAGTGTGTACATGTCATTTAACAGATTGTAGGTGTCACTTTACTGTGTGTATGTGTTACTTTTCAGAGTGTATGCATCACTTAACAGCTTGTACGCGTCACTTTACAGCTCACACACGTCATTTAACATATTACAGGCGTTAAAAGAAAAATGACAGGCATTGTAAAGTATTAAAATTGTGAAACAGAAAGGTTCATAGGCGGCAAAAGAATGCTTGTAAGCATCATTTCCCAACTTGCAAGCGTCTCTTTACAGGCTTAGGCATTACACTTTGTCTTGTATGCACTGAAATAATTAGACAAGAAAAGAGAAGGAATTCTTAGGCATCATTTCACTATGCACAGGCGTCATTAGATTCTTCGTACGCAGCACTTTGCCTATTTTCTGCAAAATAGACATAAAAGTGAAGTAAAAACACACAAAACTTGATAAAAATGACAGAAATGAGGCCTAAAGCCCCACGATGGGAACCATTTGTGTGTGAGTTAATACACCTTCATGACAGAAAGGCGTAATGATTCTTTGATTTGCGACATATTTTAGGAGTAATGATTCTTTGATTTGCAACATATTTTAGGAGTCACATGTCACCACTTCATACCAACCACGATCTTAAAGATTGTCTTCAAAATTTGTCAAAAAGCTATGACTAATCGTCACGATTGACTGTTTCTTCCTTGCACCCGTCCACCTTAATTGTAGTTTAAACCTACAAAATTGCGGCATACAAACATACCTATTGTTAACCCATCAAATGCATGCCACACATAACATCCTCACTTTCCTATGGGCCAAAGATGGGTCCTACAAAACATCGCCATAATATTTCCTTCTTCCTTGCAAGCACATAGATGAAAAAAAATTTCCTCACTAACTATCATGAGGATGTGAGAAACCATCATGATCATCACAAACATCAAGTCACAGGGTCATGAGTCCAACTGACTGCCTTCAAAAAATTTCCTAAGAATGTGACAAGAAACACTTGTTTATCCTTTGAACATATTCAACTTTTGACACGTGGCTCATTATTTCTTGTCCACGAGCCAAAGGTCTTCACTATGTAATCAAGTTGCGAGGATACAAGAAGGTACTTTATTAAAGCCTGAAAACCTCCATGCAATCTTACAACTGCTAGTCGTTAACCTCAATAATAGTAGTGGGGACACAACTAAGAAATCACCAAACCACCAATACTTAGCCGCAAGATAGCAACATTTTTTGCCAAAATAAATTAAACACAACTTAAAGCATGTGAAAAATATGAGGGGTAAGTTACAATGGATGGGAATATTTCACAAGGTGTTAGAGTAGAACACATGAAAATATATGGTCATAAGACAAAAGTATGAAATAATGTGTTGGAATTTGGTGAAGATGATCTGATTGTTGATCATGGAATTTTATTGTAGCATTGTCATTTTTGGGAACATGGTCTATTGGAGGCGTGAGATTAGTTCTACTGATGGTGTTGAAGGATCGAACTGAATAAATAACTAAGTGTTCAGACAACTGGGAAGAAGATAGTAAGTGAGGAATAGGTAACTAGATTTAGAGTTTGAGATCGAGTTAAGGTGAGTGATCATGAATTTATAATATACACAGGAATATCTAACAATATATATGACCACATCGGTTAGATTGAAGGATTGAGGAAGTTATTGAGGATTCAAGCGACACTAAGAGGAAGAACATGAGATAGATAGAGAAAGTTTCATTTTATCGACTAACTGGTCTATTTAATGTTTGTAAATGATTTTTTATTACTTGGTTAGTGTTGTGTTGACTTTATTAAGTTTACCAATACATTTTGGCATGATTGGATTTTATTTTTATGTTGGTGGGTAAAACATTTTAGGGCAAAGGTCAACCTAGACAAGTTGTTATAAAATAAGGATGAAATCAAGTTTTAGTGTTGTTGTTGAGGCGTTGTGATAATTGATTTTTATTGTGTGAAGTTGTTTGATGCTTAATTTAGCATTGTGATCAAAATTGAAGTGGATCTTTCAGATAGGAAGTGTCATAATAAGATCATTTATTCTTGGGTCTATCTCAAGGCAAGCCCTAACAAGTTTGTGGGTAAAATCCTTTAATAGGCTCACTCCTAATAGTGTGTGTAGGATCTTTAACAGGATCTGAAGTATAAATTATCTAACAAGGTAACTCTCAGAAGGAGTTTGAAATCCCATAATAGGGTAGTTCTTGACAAGAATTATATTAGCTTCTAACCGGGATAAAGATACTCTTAACCGGGTCTGCCCTTAGTAGGGTTTTATAATTGCTTCTAACAGAGAATATTTATTTTGTGCACAAGTGAAATTTGTGGGTATCATCTCACACATGGTTTTCTCCCTCTAACAAGGATTTTCATAGGAAAAATCATGTGTCTTGATTTTACTTTGGGTGAATTCTTTATTTGTTAAGTTTCTATATAGTATTCTCTTTTGCATGCTGGTTATTCTGGAAGCTATTAGAAAAGTGTTTCAGTTTTGTGGGTGCATTGATTTACCCCTCCCCCCTCTAATTTCCTTTAAATATTAACAATTGGTATCATAGCCTTGTTCCCTTGAAGAAGCCTAACAGCTCAGGGAAGATTCTTAAGGTGAATATGGATGGTTCGTTGAAGTGCAAGAGGCAACTCAAAGAAGTTGAAATAGTCATTGAGGAATTAAAGCATCAATTGAAGCAGTCAAGAGATAAAAGACAAGAGCTTGTTGAACAGTTAAGTGAGAGTCAAGATTACATGGAGTAATTGTCTGAATAAAGTGGATCTGATAAATCTGAAGCATCCCTAGAAGCCATAGCTATGGAAAATGAAAAAATGAAAAAGACAAGAAAAACCTTAAGAGAGATATTAAAGCTCAATCAATAACGATGAGTGAAGAGTTGGAATAAAGAAGATCTGTAGAGGATGGAAGGAAAGTTGCAGAAGATTCCCTACAGGCCAAGGATGAAGCACTAAAAGCTATGGAGGATAAACTTTTCAAATCTGAACAAGAGGTTGGTACATTGCATGCACATTTACATGATGCAAATGAACATCTACAAGAAACTATTCAAGAGAATCAAAAATCCCTAAGGGAGAAAGAGAATATAAAGAAAGAGAATGAGAAATTGAAAGAAAAATTGAAAACTGCTAATGATCTACTAAATAAATTTAATGAGAGAACTGCAAAAATTGATGAACAACTATGGAATCAAAGAAGGAGTAGAGAGACCATAGGCATTGGATATACCATTCATACTAATTTTCAAGTTGGTGAATCTTCTGGAAGACTGGAACAAAGGAGATAATGCAAGAAGAGAACTCTCCACCGAAGGTAACACAAAGAACTTCTGGTAATAAATCCTACAAACCTGTATGTTTCAATTATCATAAGGTAGGTCATACTGAAAATGTATGTAGAAGCATGTTTGCAAATAGAGCTAGCACTTTTTATTGATATTGCTACAACTACAATAAGTATGGACATACTACATATGATTATAGATCTAGATCCAATAGTAGATCTAGTAGCTTTGATGGTTATTGTTATAACTACAACATATATGGTCACAAAGCTAATGAGTGTAGGTCAAGAGTGAACAATAAAAGGTCATGAGTGAACCAGGAAAGACTTTATCAAATAGTAAGGCAATCAAATTTCACATGCTCAATCTATTGTAACTAGTGACATATGGTTGTGAATTCCATAATAAGGTCTAAAAGAGGTAATGTTGGACCTTGGAAATCAATTGCTATGATATATTTTCTTTGACACATGATTGGACATCTAGCAAGGAACTATAGGACAAGGAACCAATCGGTAAATCAATCAAGAAATCAGAAAGAAAAGTAAAATGTGAATGTAGAAGAGATCAGAAAAGAGATGAACAAAACTTGGAAGATGAAGGAAGAAAATAAGACATCAGAGGAATCCACATATCCATTGGGTGTGGAGAATTCATTATAAAACTAAGCCTTCATGTGGATTAGGGGGAGTAGGTATTGTTGAATCCATCTTTGGACCTCCTATAGGTGTATGGTAAGATATATCAATATTTTAAGATGCAATAAGGACTTTTCAAATATATTATGAAGTGTTGATGAGTTACATTGTTTTTTTATCATCGATAATGAGTTTTTGGGTCAATCGGTAAAAAATAAACTCTATCAGTAAGTGCATTTAATGTATGTGTGTGAAGGTAGATAAAAGGGTTATATTGGATTTAATTTTCACCTTGAAAATTATGAAAGATGCTATAGTGTGAAAGTAGTGGTGTTTCAATCATTTGCAAAGATCCAAGCAGTAAGGAGAGATTATTTGTGTTGATCTGAAAGAGAAAATCTATCAGGTATTGTCATGTTCTTTTGAAAGAACCCTATTTGCAAACTATTTGAGGTATTTATTTGAGATCTTCTCTTGTGGTTGAAAACTTAATATGGATACTCCTAAATTGATTGATATCACCGAGAGGCCATGACCAGAGTTCAAAAAACATGCATTCAAATTGATGGAAAATGACCCTGCAGGTGCCCTAACTAGTGTGCCCTATGGTGTTCTACATGCAGATGATGTTAGAGATTTTATTCATTGAAAATTGGAAGACCTAGGATAAGGGGCTATAGAACAGCAATACAAGAAGTTGTGTGATGAAAAATTAGTGTTAAAATATGAACATAAGAAAATTATGGATAAAGGTTTTCATCACGCAGTCATTTACCTTAGTGAATTTGAAGATGATCAAGTCAAGTATGTTCTAAGTAGAATTAATGACTAGTTCATGTGGTTAGATCAACCACATAAGATCACTAAAAAGGTAATCCATGTTGTAACTAGTCTATGTGCAACCTGTGGTGTGCCCATTCTTTGCACCATTACTAAGGATGAAGTGATCAAACTGACAAAATATAAGTGGGATGGTCATGTGATGATAGTGAATGACATTATAGATGAAGAGTTAAAGTATGCATCTATGGTTATTGGTTATAAGGTGTATCATTTGATTAAGATTAATAGTATACCTATTGGTGCTATTCAAACAACACATATTATTATTAAGGAGAATGAAGACTTTGATTTGGAAGAAGCTTTGAGATAATAGTTAATAGTGAATATGGAAAATATTAAAAAAAACAAGACACAAAATTTTAAGTATGGTCAAGTGATCATGTGTTTTTTTTATTTATTTTAAAAACATGTTCCCTGGTATCAGTAAGATTACATGGTTGAAAGATATTCTATTTTTCATTTAGATTAACAATTGTATCAGACTTTTAAGAAATGATTTCACTAGCAAGGTATGGGCTTTCCTTAAATATTTTTAGAAGAAGATTCATGAGAAGGAGATAATACCATCAGAAACTGTGGAAAGGTATAAGGATACCATTTTCTTCATGGTAGACACAGGCATTTGTATGATGGAAGCAATGTAGTGAAGGACCTTATGGTTGATGCCTATGGGTTATGAAGTGGAAGGAGACATTTTGACTGTATATTCATAGAATTTGTTGGCTCAACCGGTAGATCCCAAGACTCCAACATTTGGGACATATGAAGAGAAGTCACTCAAAGTGAACAAGGAATTGATGGAACCTATGGTTAAGAGAAAAGCGATCAAGGATGTTGAGAAATTCATGACTCAAAAAGGTTTCACAAAGGAGAAAATTGAGAAGGAAAGAGCCAAACATGTTGTAGAGCAAGCTGGTACATCTGGCACAATAGATGTTGATGAAGGTTAATTTGTTGCTGAAACTAATAGTACACCAACCATCTGACAAACTAGAAGTGCTACAAAAGTAAAGAAGGAGAAACCCTCTCCTCCTACCAAATAACAAGAGAAGAAACCGGTAAGGAATCATAAGTCTAAAGCTACATCAGTTAAGGAGACATAAAGTACAGTGTTATTCCAAGTTGTGTACTTGTCCTTTTGTATGATTTCCTAATTCCCTATTATGTATTTTGGTTACCTTAAGTCCCTTAAGTCCCTTAAGTCTTTTTAATCCATCCATTCACTAAAACTATTAGCCATTTTGTCCTGTCGTGCTTTAAAAAAAAAGTGAAAAAGATTATTTGCTAATGAATTGTTTGAACAGGTTTGAACACTCTTGAACACCCTTGAGTAGGTTTGAACTTAGTTCAAACTAGTTCAAGGTCATTCAAGGTAGTTCATAATTCTAAGAAACTTGATAGGTGTATAAAGATGGCAGGAAAAGATTCATGTGTTGCGAGTCACAGGAAATGCCGAAATTCCAAATACAAAATTAGGACATATCAGTGCGGAGTATTTGTTTGAAGGATGATTTGCATGACTGGAAAATGTGAACAGTGTTGAACACATGTGAGCCATCTTGAACAATTTTCAAGAGTGTTCAAAGAAATTCAAAAAGGGACACAAGGAATCATAAAGGGTAATCTTCTAATAGCTCAGTAGTGGGTCCTACAAAAAGGTGTGCATTTAATGTTGAAAGATAGTGACATAAGTTAACAGGTCTGAGGTGTCCAAAATAATCATTAAGTTATATGGAAGGGGAAGTGAATAAATGATAATAATGGATTGCATGCTTTAACTGTCAAATCATATCTTTCTCTTTCACTTTCGTAAATATTTTCAATTAATAATTAAATTCCTCATGCTTCCTCTATTTAAGTTGGCCACTTTGATCATTTTTTTTGAAATAATAACACTGTTGAGACACGAGTGGATGGAGGTAAGGACATTGGAGCTCTAGTAGTCTAGAATATCTGTGGAACAAGGTGAGTTAGGTTATCTTCACCAGAGTATTTTCAAATTTAATTTGTAAAAACAAAGAAGTCTGTAGTAGATACAAGATTGCTGCAATTATGAAGTTTGCATTTCATATGTTTGGAAATATATCAAGTCTAGTTTGTGAATGTCCAGTTGTGATAGACACTGACCTAGGAGACTATAATCTAGAAGGGTTATCAAAAAATATTTCCATTTCTCTAGACTATAAATTTTGCATAGTGGCTTGTGCACACCTGCTACATTTTCGCCCGTAGTTATTTGCCCTAAGTTGATTTGTGAATGTATTCATAATTATGACCAAAGGACTGAGTCAATTCAGAAAAAATATGGTAGCAGCTTGATGTCTGTTAACAGAGAAATTGTATCCCTAGCCTTTAAAATTTGAGAGCAAACCTTTTCAGCCTTTTCTCCTACACAATCTTTGGTCAAATTTAAGGAAAATGCAAAGGGTAATCAAAATTATATGGCCAAGTACTAGTTGTTAAACCCTCAGAGAGGAGGCTCCCAATTACCCAAAAATTTTAACAAGGACCATGTGCACTCATATATCAGTGATGTCATGGTTATGCTAAAAAGAGTAAGAGGGTCACCAGAGGCTTACTTCTTTTCTGAATACCTTTTTCTGTTATGTTCAAATGACCTTAGAATGGAAAAAAATCTTAGACTGGGTTGAACTAATTGCTAGTTCTATGAAAGAACAACTTAATAAATCAAAATTAACGGGGAGTAGTTTTTTCAAGTCTTCTTATCTTACACATTGTCTAGCTTGTAGTATACAATGGAGTGGAATGCCTCATGAGCCATGGTTTGATGGTATGTGTGTATATAAATATTTTCCCATTTTGCATAAGAGTAATATAATCCAAAATTATAGAAGTGTGCATGAAACATTGATGGGAAAGATCTATTTTGAATTGACTGGAAACTCGGCCAAAAGGATGAACCTAGAAGCCCAAGGGTTTGTGACTAAGTTTGGAAGCTTCTACATTCATTTCTCTATGCTTTCCTACATTAGGGTTTGCGGCTTTGAAGATTCACCTGTGAGGTTTCCCAGATACGCCTTTGACTATTTTATTCTTGCTAAAGTTTGTAGACAACTTACCATTGTGCTCAAAAGATTCCTCTTTGAAGAAGAATGGGAAAAATCCTTCCCTATGCAGGTGGGTAAACTTTCATGTGCTTCTATGGAAAATGAAATAAGTATAGGAAGTGACCTAAGGCATTTTGATTTCAAGTTTTACACCGAAAGGGCGGGATTTGATAACAAAAATCATGTCAGTGGGAGTCTGGGGCTTAGGTCACATATGTTTCCCATCCCTCATCTTGAAGATTTTTGGGAAGATTGCCCTGATGATTCCCAGGTGAAAGAAAGAGAACATAGTAGAATGTGCATATTCCAGATTCAGTCCATGAGATTGCAAGTCAATGTAGAAGGGGTAGCTGATGATGGTTCAAGTCTGATTGAACCAAGTTTCAAAACACCAGCAGAAAGTGAGGAATGTGTTATTGATTGGACAGCGGATGAGGAAGATAACATTGAATAGATAATGTAGCATGTGCTTCATTTAACTGAGAAATGGTTGCTGACAAAAAGGAAACAAAATCAGTCTAGTTCTAAGTTGGTTGAAGTTAAAACTTCCTCTTTGTCTTCCTCTCCCTCTGTTTCTAATTTTTATAAACCAATTGGTAATGCAGGTTCCTAGAAGAAGCAATGAGTTAAGAATTCAAAGAAAAATGCTACTGCAGAGTGTTCACTTGTGGTCTCTCCTTAGAGGATTACAACATCAAATACCCAATCCAAGAGAAAAGATAAAATGGCCCAGGAAAACATACAGACAATTGACTTGGATGATGATAAATTTAATGACATGAGTTACCAGATTGGTGAAGATGAGAAAGTAGGCAAGGATCTATTTGATCTTAAAGATGTGACACTAGATCTGATGGACACACTAGCAACGACAACTGAGAAACCTGCCACAACAAATACAATGCTGAAATGACTGACATCCTTTATAAATAAGAAGCATAGCCTAGTTCCTATTTCTGTTCCCATATAGGATATTATTAGTAAGTATGTTCATAAGACTCCCAAGGCAAAACAAAAAGTAAAGAGTACTTCTCAGATGTTTTATGATGCAAAGACTGGAAAATGGACTACTGAAGTAGCTACTTAAAGGCCGAAGGAGGAGAAACATGAAGTTGCATCTGAATATTTTGAAGTCACCAAAATTGAGTTGGGAACAATGGACTGGGCAGGTAAAAATCATCTTTTCAAAGAAACAGCCCACCAAATTCTCATGACCTCCTGGCATGACAGTAAAGAGAAAAAGAAGATGAAGCAGACCATCGTGTCTCTAGCACAGTTTATAAATTCCTTTTGTAATTTTGATGCCACTCCTCTGATTCAGTCATTGTAGGTTTTCAACCCTAATTCCACTGAAAGTAAAAATCTGTTGAATCAAGTTCAACGTGGCCAAGCTCTTGTGTCCTTTGTAGATGAGTGGATTGAGGAAGTAATTAAAAATGGTCTCAAATATGTTAAATACTCCCAATTAATTCTCTGTGATACTAAAGCCCTAATAGGGGAGTTGCAAACACAATGACATTTGTGGGATAGAGAGGAAGAAAAGTTGGTTTCCACCATGACCAAGTTCCTAGATATAGAGAAGTATGGCTACGCCAAATTATGTGTGGAAAAGTATCTGAAGTCTTCGGAAGAAATGACTTTATTTGTATTAAGGAAGAATATAAGCTGGCGTATCTCCACAATCAGGAATATAATAACTGAAACCAAAGACTGTGAAGCTAAAGCTAAGAAGATTCAAAAAGCCACACTGAATGAGCTAAAGATAATAAATTTCACCTACGTTTATTTAGCAGGCTATGGGGATCAGGAACTAAAAGGAGCTCTGGAAGCTTTTGAGACAACCATGAGAGCAATCAAAGAAAACATTAATCTGAAAGCTACAAACCTGATGTAGATGGCCAGAATCGAGTCTATACTTTACTTGTGCATTGATCAGCTACCTGAGATAGTAGAAAGGGTCAAAAAATTGATATGGAGCAAAGAGGCTTTGATGGCCAGAATCCTGAATTTAAAGGTCCTGCATTTACAGTTTGTTAAGGACCTCATGCAAGTGCATAAAGAATGGAAACCTACCTAGACTGTCGCATATAAAGGAGGAAGCCCAACTGGAAGTGAAGAGTGTGCCACTGAAAAGGAGCCTGATATAGATGTTTAGTTTTATTTGAATTACATGTAAAAATGGAAGGAAAGGTGTCTTGTTTATTTTGGTTCTGTTGTTATAACTGTTTGTCCGAGAGGTCAAGTTTTCAGGGAGACCTCTCGGCATTTTAAAACTATAAATAGTGCTGCTAAAACTATGAAAGGGTTTGATTTACTGACCAAAAACTAGAGGCTTTTGATTTTTGGTGGTAGTTTTTAGATATTTTGACAGATACTGGAATGAATCTGGTGATACTATTGAAAAGGATATTTTACATTGTTGCCTGTGTCGCAATTTTGGGAATGCATTATGATTAAATTTTCAAATCTATTTTATTTAAAATGAGTGAACAAGTGTTTTGTGTTGACATTCAGTTTCCTTCTGTGGTGTATTTTGCAAATTCATAGTGGCTTGATTCTTTCTATAATCTTTTATTTTATAGTTGTTGTTCTTTCAATTTCATGCAATCTTTGTTGATATAAAAATTGTTCCTTTTCTCTCTTCCTTTTGCATTTATCTATCCTTTTCTGAAGCAATACTATTGTGCTTATCATCCAAGAATGATGAAGCAACCTTTTAAAGCTTTCTTGTTAAAAGCTAAAGTCATAAATTAGTGTTAAAATATTATTGAAAATCAATCCCAGGGAGCTGTACCTAAGATAAAATTAAGAGGGGAGTGGTTGAAGAATACTTACCCAACTTTTTGTTATTATTTGTGTTTCAAGAGGGTGATAGAGTTGTTCTGTGAAGAATTTACCGAAGGACAAATCTGTTCGCTAACACACAGCTAAGGTGAAAGGAAAAAGAAAGAAATAAAAGGCAGAGAGGGATAAGAAAGTTGCTCCTAAAGAAAGTGAAGAGATAGAATCTGAGATAAAGATGAAGGAACTAAAGGCTAAAGGCAAAAATAAAAGGTGGTTGGTTCCTCTACTACTTATATTATTGAACCTAAATTTGGTAAAGTAGTTTCTGTAAATTTAAATATTCAAAATTTTAGCAAATATGGTGTACTTGTTGGAGTCAATAAGTACTATCACTTACTTGATGAAGGAGATAAGAATAAAGTTGAATATGTTGTATTTAAAAGCATAAATTGTTTAAGCCAAGTCTTAATCCAACTACAAGGAAAAATTCCCAATGTTTTATATGATAAAATTGGTGCAAGATGGAAGGGAGCACTTGTCAAATATAAGGAGTTGGTAAAATATGTTCTACTGAGTCTATTACCTGAATCTTCTGATGAAGAGATATGTGACAAGATCAAAGAGGTTAGAACTTTATTTGGTATAAGAGAAAGATATACAAATCTATTGGTTGGGGAGACCCAATCAATGAAAGATGAAACAAAAGAGGTTTTGAGAAGGCACTTAGGTCTAGAGAAGGATAAGAGTGAAGGAACTCACAAGGATGTTCAAGATGAATTAGTAAAAGATAAAGAGGATGATCCAATGGTTACTTAAACTAATGTAGTTTTCACTATTGATGGTGTAAAGATCACACTTGAGGAACTCAGAGATGAAATGGATATTGCAGGAGATAACTTTGCTATGGAGATACAGGATGAGAAAATGGATGCATAAGATCAACAAGATTCACATGAACAATAAGATATGCATGAGGAAAAAAAGGAAGAAGAGACGGTAAACATGGGTACCAATCATTATATGGCCAATGACATACAAGAAAAAGGTTCTAATCGTGAACCACAACAAGAGAAAATGAAAGAAAACAAGGTCATTGATGGTGACACACAAGAGAAATAGGTACATGAGGAGGAAAATACTAAAAAGGAAAAAAATAAAGATAAGGTAACTCCTCCCACATAGTCCAAAATGAGAATTGATGATGATATACACATTAAAGGATAGATTGACTTAAGCACTATGAGCCCCAAAGAGATGATAGAATTTTCTATGGTTATTAAGTCAAAAGATAAACAAAAAAGGATGGAGTAAGAAGAACATGTAATTATCTCTGCCAAAGATTTACTTTAAAAATTATTAAGTGATGTGAAGTATGATGAGACTACCACACCAATAGAGAAGTTAGCACATTTGGTCACTGCAACTAGTGAGGAAATGATGATTTTAGAGGATGTTGCATTTTTGAGAGCATAGTAGGTATATGGAATGAAGAGATCGGAGAAATTGGCACAGTTAATTTTCACGGACAACAAAACACTTACATTGGTTGTCAATCGGTTAAAAGATGAATTTAAATAAGGTGGTAAGATACTTAAATATATCTCTAACTTTTCTCATTTTTTGAAAGATTTATATAGGAATAAATGTGAAGCTCAGCAGGAGCTTAGATTACTTGTTTCAAATTTTGATCCTATACATGAGCTTGCTACTAACTTTGGTGCTAAAGTTAGCAACATAGAAAACAATTTGAAATTCTATAGGAATGAGAAAGACAAGAGGATAGATAACATAATGGAGTTACATAGTTTGTTGATTCCCAAGATAGATATTTTTCAACATGGTGTGATGGAAGTTGAGAAGACTCTAGAATTTCCAGATGCATGGACAATTGATGGACTAGAAGAATTAGTATTTTTGCTAAGTGGACAGATTGCAATTGTGCAGATTTTAATGAAGAATTGGGACAATGATCTACAGATTTTGAAGGTTAACTTCAATGATGTTTTTTATTAGAATGTAATTAGGTGGTGCTACTCTTAAATAAATTTTGACATCTTTTTTAATACCTTTGTCATTTTTGTTGAAGGGGGTGTAATGTAAATCTGAAATTTGGCTAAGTTCATGAAAAATGTAATGTGATGGTTAAGGGGTATAGTATACATGGTTTTAATTCCTAGGAGGGTCTTTTGAGCTATCAATAATTAGTTTAGTTCTTTGTAATGTAATGTATTTTTTATTTCTACAAGTAGTTAGACACTTAGAAAAATTTTGTTTATTTTTTCTAAGTATTTCCATCAATTCCAAAGGGGGAGATTGCTGGCATTTGGTGAAGATGGTTTGAGTGTTGATCATGGAATTGTATTGTGGTGTTTTCATTGCTAGAAACATGATCTATTAGAAGCATGAGATTAGTTCTACTGATGGTGTTGAAGGATCTAATTGAAGAAATGACTAAGTGTTCTCTCAATTGGGAAGAAGGCATCATGCGAGGAACAGGTAACCAAATTTAGAGTTTTAGATTGATTTAAGGTGTGTTTGTTGGAAATGAGATAAGTAACTAAGAGGGGAGGGGTGAATCAGTTACTCCAAAAAAAATCATTTGTCCCTTAGATGTCTTAAATACTTTAACATTGTTACTTGATCAATTAAGATATTCTTCTATAACTCGGGTGTCAAAGCAATCCTTATAATATCCAATTCAATTATACTTTAGTGATTAAGTGCAGAAACATAAAGCATGAAACAAATAACATATACACAGGTGACACCAATATTTAACGTGGAAACCCAATAAAACCCAATATGGGAAAAACCACGAATGTAACTAGTTATTGTTTTTCACTCTTCTAAAGTGAGCCTTGTTAGGAGCCAACCCTGTTAAAGGTTACAATAACACACTGTTAGGTGTGAACCTGTTAAAGGATTTAATCACCCTATGAGGAGTGGCCTTGTTAGAGGTCTTCAACACTTTAATATAGAAATGCTACCTTGTGAGAGGATTTACAAAAAAACTGTTAAGTCTACTCTGTTAAGAGATTTGAGATCACTACTACAATTGTTAGAGAGTAAAAATGAATTGACCTATATGTGTAAGCAACTATCTTTTCTGATTTAGATCTCTATTCTGATTATGACTGGATCCTTGTTGATCAGATATTCTATTGCAGCTCTGAGTGATCTATACTCAATCAAAATCCTATCTGATTTTTCCTTCACTCTTCATGTCACAGAATTCCACACTTCTGCTTGTCTTCAAATTTTACACACTCACTTGCACACATTCAATCCAAACTTGACCTTTCATATATATGATGAGCCCTATCAAGTTGTCTTGAATACACTTCTAAATAATAAATCATAATTCAGTCGGCCTCATATAACCAATTAATTATAGAATGTAAATCACTATTATTCGGCTGGCACTGAATGCCCGACCATGACTGAAATGCCTGAGTGACTTGGTCAACATTTAACTTCTTCAATACCTGACTGAACTCGGTCAACACTAAAACAACTCATTCTATTCACCAACTGTGCTCAGTCTGAATGTAGACATTTGTGTAACATCACTATATAAGTGTAAATACATGTGTAACATCAATGAAAATACATAATTGAATAATTATCTTCAACAATCTCCCTCTTTGGCATTGATGGCAACACAACATGTCATAATTCAAATAATTGTTGAGAAACAAAAAACTTTCTTTAATGTCCTTAGCTTCATTTTGATTCTCATCCAAAAACTCCCTCTTACTGTATTATTCTTATGTATTATAGCTCTTACTATATTATTCTTATTTATTATAGAAAACTCTCCCTCTTTGACAACAGATTCCAAAGACTCCATCTCCACAAATATTAAATACCAATAGTCAATACTATTGCAATTTATAATTGTAATGTACCTGAATGTACTAATTCATCTGCAATGTTCTCTGATGTACTTGCATCAACTGATAGATATTCACTATCTCTCAGGTTGATGCATCACTAAGTTGTATTTTAGTGAGCTTCAGTTAGGGGAATCACCCCTAGCTTTCCTGTAAGATACAAGAATGCATCCTTAGGTAACGGTTTGGTGAATATGTCTACTACTTGTTCTTTGGTATTCACATATTCTAACCTCACTTCTTTATTCTATACCAATTCCCTCAAAAAATGATAATTTATTGTTATATGCTTGGTTTTGGTGTGCATCATAGGATTCTTTGAAATTTTAATGACACTGGTGTTGTGATAGTAGATAATAACTAGTTCTTTTACTTATTCCTTCATTCTTGAAAACAACTGCTTGATCCATATGATGTTTGAACAGTTCACTGCTGCAACAACATATTCTGCCTCTGAGGTAGACTGAGAGATACAATTCTATTTCTTGCTAGTCCAAGACACTAACCTCTTTCCAAGAAATAAATCTCCACCACTGGTTCTTTTCCTATCATCGACACTTCTAGCCCAATCAGCATCAGTGAATGCCTTTAAATCAAATTTTCCACCTTTCTTATACCATAAACCATAGTCTTCAGTACCCTTCAGATATCTTAGAATTCTTTTGATTGTCATTAGGTGATTGTCTCTAAGATTAGCTGAAAATATTGCAACAATACCAACTGCCAATGTAATATCAGGTCTGGTGTGAACAACATATTGCAATTTTCCAATCATGGATCTGTAGTTGGTCTGATCCACCTCTTTTGAATCATCATCCTTAGATAATTTTTGTCCAGTACACATGGGTGTTTTAACTGGTTTGGAATCTTCCATACCAAATTTCTTAAGTATCTCCTTGATATATTTTGATTGAGTAATGTAGATACCATCCTTCATTTGATGTACTTGTAATCCAACAAAGAATTTGATCTCACCAAACATAGACATCTCAAATTATTTACTCATAGTTACAGAGAATGCTTTGCATAGGTCATCATAACCAGTGAATAATATGTCATCAAAAAATATCTTTGCTAATAGTATTTTGTTCTATGGTCCTTCTTTGATGTACAGGCTATTGTTATCATTGGCTCTCTGAAATTCAATACTTACTAGATAGATATGCAATCTTTCATACTAGGCTCTGGGCACTTTCTTCAGTCCATACAATGCTTTGTGAAGCTTGCAAACCATATTCCTTCTACTAGGATCAACAAATCCTTCGGGTTGTTCATTGTAGGCTTCTTCTTCTATTATTCCATTCATAAATGCATATTTCACATCCATTTGATATACTTTGTATCCTTTATGTGCAACATATGCCAGAAGAGTTCTGAATCCTTCAAGCGTTGCAACAAGAGCAAAATTTTCTCCATGATCAATACCCTCTTCTTGAGCATATCCTTTACAAACTAGTTTGGCCTTGTTTCTAGAAACTTTACCATTTTCATTCATCTTATTTCTAAAAACCCACTTGGTTCCAATCACATTCTTGTCCTTTGGC
>MU227852.1:877172-896716 GCA_018584345.1 Thuja plicata
AATACCCTCTTCTTGAGCATATCCTTTACAAACTAGTTTGGCCTTGTTTCTAGAAACTTTACCATTTTCATTCATCTTATTTCTAAAAACCCACTTGGTTCCAATCACATTCTTGTCCTTTGGCCTAACACAAGAGTCCAATTTTTGTTTTTCTCAATCTTCTCAATTTCTTCATACATTGTTTCTATCTAACTTTCATAATTCAATGCATCTTTAACAGTTCTAGGTTCAAATTCACTTAGTAAACATGTACCTTTAAGTTTGTTCCTTGTCATTACACCTTTTGTCTAATCTCCAATTATTTTCTTAGGTGCATGATGCCTTCTAACATATTTTGAAAGTACTAGATCCTTCACTCTAGATTCTAGACTTGATCCACTACATCTGTCATTCTCAAACATTCTTTCTTCTTCTTCTATCTGATGCTCGAGTTCCACTATCTATGACTTGGGTTCCTCTGTCCAAGACTTGGTTCTCTCTATGTGTGACTCAATATCTTCTACCAGCAGATGAGGTTGCACAGTTTGCAACTCAGGTTGCACAGTTAGTATATTTAGTGGTCAACAGTTCTGCTGTCCAATCACCATTTCTCGAGTCATAAGTATAGTATCAGGTTCATGATACACAAAGTTCTTGTAGTCTTCAGGATCTTTATAGCTCTTTTCATCACATTTTTCTACAAACTCATCAATCTTGACATGTACACTTTCTATGACTTTATGAGTAGTAAGATTCAAACATTTGTATGCTTTGCTTTTACATGAGTAACCTAGGAATATTCCTTCATCACTTTTTGCATCTAGTTTTCCATTTATTGCTTTCTTTAAGATGTAACATCTACTTCCAAGTACTTTGAAACAATGAACATTGGGTTTATAGCCATACCATAATTCAAAAGGTGTCTGGTTACTACCTTTCTTCAGTTGAACTTGGTTCAAGGTGAACACTATAGTTTTGATGGCCTCCTTCCAGTATTTGGAAGCAACATTCTTTTTAATCATTAGGGTTCTGGCACAATCCATAATGGATCTATTTCTTCTTTCTACTATTCCATTTTTCTATGGTGTACCAGGGGTAGATACCTATCTTTTGATTCCTCTCTCATTACAAAATTCATTGAACTCATTAGAAATGAATTCTCCTCATCTGTCAGATCTTAGGCATTTTAGTTTCTTTCCTGATTCCTTTTCAACTCTTGCAAGATACCATTTGATTTTCTGAAAATCTTTTGATTTCTCTCTGAGAAACATGACAATCATCATTCTGGAATGATCATCAACAAATAGAATAAAATACTTCTCTCCAGTATAGATTTTTGTTCCAATTGGTCCACAAAGGTCAGTATATACCAATTCCAAGACTTCATCAGTATTGTAATTCTTTCTTTTAAAACTTGTCTTGCTCATCTTTCCAGTTTGACATTGTTTGCATATTTCTAACTTGGGTTTCTTCAAAATAGGAATACCTCTGAATCTCTTGTTCTTGCTTATGTTTACCAGATTATCTAAAATTTACATGACACAACCTTTTATGCCATAACCAGCTTTCTTCTACTTGTGCAACAAATCATGAACCTTCAATGAGATCAAGATAGAATATATTACCTTTGGTTTTCCTTCTAGTTCCAACTAGGTTCCCTTTACCATCCAGGAGCTTGGCCTTACCATTCATGAATTCTACCATGAAGCCAATGTTGTTTAGCTGTGCTACAATGAGTGGATTTCTCCTCAATCCTTCAACCCAATAAGCATTATCACATTTTATTCCTTCTGTTAGAGTAATGCAACCTTTTCCTCTTAAAGGGAAAGGTTCATCATTCCCAAAAATAACACTCCCACCATCATAGTGTTCAATATGTTCAAATTTTTTCTTATCACCAATCATGTGATGAGAACAACCACTATCAATTATCCATGTGTCATTTTTACTGATGTGTGAGAAAAGTGTTCTCTTTTCATCTTCTTCATCTGACTCATTGTTAATAGAAGTGTATACCATTTCATCTTCTTCTTCATCACTATCAAAATATTTAGCAATATAACAAGAATTCTTACCTTTATCCTTGTAGCTTTTGTAGTTCTTTAAATCTTTCTTGTTTTTGAATTTGTTGAAGTTTTTCTCATCTTTGTCTTCTTTGTTCGGACACTTTACAGCAATGTGACCAACCTCATTGCATGAAAAACAAATCAATGGTATTTTTCCTTGGTATTTTCCTTTTGTGGCTCTTCTTGCAAGTAATGCTTCAATGATGTCAAGATCTTCATCATCAGATTCATCATCACTGTCACTTTCAATCTACTTCCCTTTTGAGTGTATATCCTTCTTACCAAGGTTTAATTTTGCTTTGAATTCAGACTCAAGATTGCTAGAGCTAGGAGAGTAATTGTCAAAGTTGTCTAGCTCAAAAGTTGTAAGCCTTCCCACTAATGTATCCAGAGTTATATCTTTATTGCATCTCATCTCTTGAATAGATGAAACTCTAATAGCATAGATAGGAATTAAAGTTCTTAGTACCTTGCTGACCACTATTGTATCTTCAATTATTCCACCTGCAGCTCTGATGGCACTCACATCTTCTTGATTCTTTCACTATATCTTGTAATTTCTTCACCTTCTTTCATTTTCATATGGTCAAATTGTCCTCTTAGACTTTATTCTTTGGCTCTCTTTACATTTTCATCTCCTCCATGAATGTCTTGTAATTTCTTCCACATATCATAGGTTGTAGGGAAGTCCTTGACTTCATCAAATTCCGAGTAGCTGAGTGAAGAATCTATATCGATCATCATTACGTTATGAATCTTTTGTTCCATCATCTGTTCCATGGTCATAGTCCATGTTGGTTCCACATATTTTCTTTCCAAAAATTTCAAACCAGCATCTCCAATTGTAGATAGATGTAGCTTCATCAGCTCTTTCCATGCTAGGAATTTGTCTTTGTTTAGCTTTGGGATCTCCCTTCTATAAGACATCTTTGATCTTTAGCTTAGGTCTTGAAACCTTCTCTGAAAGAACTTGCAGCTCTAAAACTAATTGTTGGAAATGAGATAAGTAACTGAGAGGGGAGGGGTGAATATGTTACTCCAAAACAAATCCTTTGTCCCTTAGATCTCTTAAATACTTTAACACTATTACTTAGTCAATTAAGATATTCTTCTGTAACTTGGGTGTCAAAGCAATCTTTATAATATCCAATGCAAGTATACTTTAGTGATTAAGTTCAGAAACATAAAGCATGAAGAAAATAATATATACACAGGTGACAACAATATTTAACATGGAAACCCAATATGGGAAAAACCACCAATGTAACTAGTTACTATTTTTCACTCTTCTGAAGTGAGCCATGTTAGGAGCCAACCCTATTAAAGGTTAAAATAACACACTGTTAGGTGTGACCCTATTAAATGATTTAATCTCCCTGTGAGGAGTGGCCTTGTTAGAGGTCTTCAACACTTCAAAATAGAAATGCTACCTTGTGAGAGGATTTACAAAGAGACTATTAAATATACCCTGTTAAGAGATTTGATATCACTGGTACAATTGTTAGAGATTAACAATGAATTGACCTATATGTGTAAGCAATTGTCTTTTCTGATTCAGATCTCTATTTTGATTATGAATGGATCCTTGCTGATCAGATATTCTATTTCAGCTCTGAGTGATCTATACTCAATCAGAATCCTATATGACTTTTCCTTCACTCTTCATGTCACAAAATTCCACACTTCTACTTGTCTTCAACTTTTACACACTCACTTGCACACATTCATTCCAAACTTGACCTTTCATATATATGATGAGCCCTATCAAGTCGGCTTGAATACACTTCTAAATAATAAATCACAATTCATTCAGCCTCATATAACAAATTAATTATAGAATTTAAATCACTATTAGTTGGATGGCACTGAATGCTCGACCATGACTAAAATTCTAGAGTGACTCGGTCAACATTGAACTTCTTCAATACCCAACTGAACTCGGTCAACACTAAAACAACTCATTCTATTCACCAAATGTGCTCGGTTTGAATGTAGACATTTGTGTAACATCACTATATAAGTGTAAATACATGTGTAACATCAATGAAAATACACAATTGAATAATTGCCTTCAATAGTGTGATCATGCATTTATCATCTATAGAGGCATATGTGACCGCATCAGTTTGATTGAAGGATTGAGGAAGTTATTGAGGATTCAAGTAACACTGATAGGAAGAACTGGAGACAGACAGAGAAATTTGGATTTGATCAGCTAATCAGTCTATTTAATGTTTATAAATGACTTTTTACAACTTGGTTAATTTTGTGTTAACTTTATTGAGTTGACCAATGCATTTTGGCACAACTGGATTTGCTTTTTATGTTAGTGGGTAAAACATTTTAGGGAAAATGCCAACTTTGAGAAGTTGTTATAAAATAAGGATGAAATCAGGTTTTAGGGTTGTTGCTGAGGGGTTGTGATAAGTGATTGTGATTGTGTAAACTTGTTTGGTGCTTGAGGCAGAATTGTAATTAGAATTTAAGTAGATCTTTCAGACATGAAGTGTCATAATAAGATTCATTATTCTTGGGTCTATCTCAAGGAAAGCCCGAACAAGTTGGCAGGTAATATCCTTTAACAGGGTCACTTCTAATAGGGTGAATAGGATGTGAAGTATAAATCCTCTAACAAGGTAACTCTCAGAAGGAGTTTGAAATCTCTTAACAGGGTAGTTCTTAACTAGCCTTGTATTATCTTCTAGTCAGGATAAAGATACTCTTTATCGGGTATGCCCTTAGCAAGGTTTTGTAATTTCTACTAACAGGGCATATTTCTTTTGTGCACTAATGAAATTTATGGGTATCATCTCACACATGGTTTTATCCCTCTAAAATTGGTTTCCATAGGAAAAATCTTGTTTCTTGAGTATACTTTTTGTGAATGCTTTATTTTTTGAGTTTCTATATAGTATTTTATTTTGCATGTTGGTTATTGTGGAAGCTATAAGAAAATTATTTCATTTTTGTGGGTCCACTGATNCCCCTGATTCCCCCCCCCCCCCCCGCCCCTCTTAGTGCCTTTAAAGACTAACAAAAATGAACATTTGGATGACATTAAATAAGACCCTTAGTATAAATATTCCAGGGTAAATAAAATATGATAGGCCAACCAATGGACACAATGCGGGAATATATGTAAATGGATAAAAAATTTAAAATATAAAAGTTATACAAACCAAAATGACTTAAAGAGAAGTATAATATTCAATGGTCATATGTTTCCTTCCTTTATAAATAGTCTAAAAGCAGAGTAACCACAACAATTCCACATCAAAACCAATACTTTAGAAGCTAAACTGATGAGAAACAAATAGAAAGGTACAAGTAACCATGTGAATGGAAGAATCAAAACAAGCATATAAAACTATGAGTGTCATACAAATGTAGATAAAAAATTCTTCCCCTTCCCAATGAACTCGTATATATGATACAGATTCATGGTTTACATACAAAGAAGAGGAATGAGAGAGTTGTTATTTACAGCAAAAAATTGCAAGGTAGTCACATTTAGGGAGAACCCTTAACTTGAATACCCAAGGCAAGAGTATTTATACATTTTTAAATGTATGTTTTGTGTATTGGGTGTAAATTATTTGATCTTTATAGAGGTGGGGTCATTTTTTTTTTGTTTCTTTGTCCCTTTACTTGCTCTTTCTACTATTTTGGTTTTTTTTCAATTATTTTGGTTTAATAGAAAAGTCTTTAATATAGACTGATAAGACCATGGCACTCGAGAAATTAAGAAATACATAAAGGACCATAAACAAGGGAAAATAAGTTGACATAAGACATTTTGCAAGAAAACAATAAAAAATGACATGTATTTTTGTGGTTCAACATGAACTTTGTTTTGTGACTATTACTACAGCCTTTGGAACTCTATTATGTGATTGTTCTTGCATCAATTGGAATAAATACCTTTCTTCCAAGCTCCTAGGAGATACAATAGTTTTTCCAGTACCAGGGGAACTCACAAGAATAAGGGAATGACTATCCATCTTCTTCTGACAAATCATGTCCCCCTCTACTCCAACTACTTCTCTCACTTTCTCCTGCCTAACAAAACCCAGAGCCTAAGGCAAAGAACTGTCATCCTCTTGAATCCAAAAAAAATAAAAAAATAAAAAGCACAATAAGTTTGAATAATTCAGTCTTATAAACCCTAAAACCCTGGCACTACTCAAAGAATTATACGTTTTCATCATTTTCTTTTCTACTCTTAATATCATCAATAATTGCACATAATTTTTGAAATGATGAAAGAATATAAACTAATAAAAATCATAAAACCCATGTTTCCAAGTAACCCTACGCAAACATGCTTCACATAATATATGTACCCATCATAAATAAAACAAAAAAAAATACCTCTGAAACCCTCTGCCTAAGCGACATTCAACAATAATCATAAATGACTCTTCTGAAACCAATCAAGAAAGAATGCAAATCCTTTAATACCCACTATGCAGGCAACTATGAACAGTACTTCATAAACTTTAGAAAAATTATAAAGTCATAAATAGTTCTAGATTACAATCTAAGTAGAGAAAGAAGGTTACAAATCCTGAGGCCTAGGTCCTTTATGTGTGTATGTGTTGCAATCTCTAGCTTCTTCGAAGTAGACTGCACTTCTTCATTTTTTATTTCTTTCAACTGTAACTAATCTCAAAACCTTAAAACCCTATTAAGCCACTGCAAATTAACTGTCAAATTAAACAATATAAGTGTTTTTGAGCATTTACAAAATTTAAAGATTTCTTTTTCTTAATTTAGTTTCCCTTTGTTGTTTTAAATAGAAAGTATTTTTTTCCCTCTAGTTCTGGTTTTTAGCATTTTTAATGACACAAGGATCGAATGAATTGATTTTATTTTATTTAAGTACATTTATTAGTTTCACCTTTAAAAAATACTCAAGTGGATTTAGTGCTGAGTGGAATGGTAAATGTTATGTTTTTTTTGTTGTCTACTCTTGAGAGACAAGTCAACATAAGACATGACACAGAATAACAACAAAAATTACCTACATTTTTTGTGGTTCAAGAACTACATTTCTGTTAATCTATTTCAGTCCACTTTAGTTGTTGATTCATTTAATATTATTATGGTTTCATTTTATGTGTTTTCATATTAGATATATAAAAGAAACATATTTTTTGCATTACATAAATAATAATTTTTCATTAACACCTTGTTTTTGGGCAGAACTTGGGTCTTCCGGAAGATGAAGATGATCATCAAGATACATATCCAAATTATGATGGTTCTTGTCTAGATCACATGACAGAGGATGATGATGACGGAGATACAAAATATATTGAATCTAATGATGATGATGATAACGATGATGATCATGTTGATGATGACTGCGGTGGTGATGATGATTATTATGAGGCAATTGTTTCTAGTAGCCAATAACATTCATGATCATTAAGACTACATTATGGATGATTGTTGATATATCATTAGGATGCCTCTTTTCATGCTTACTATCATATGTATCATTTTCACGGCCAGCAGTACCATATTATGGAGTTCATACACTTTGACATGTACCATTTTCACTTATATCATTTCGACATGTATCATTTTAAGTTACATAATTTATCTTTTTTACTTATATCATTTGTATGTGTATGATACTTATATCAACTGTTAGAAATTTATCATTTTGACATATTTTTGATCTACTAGCATATTGGACTTTCACTTCTTCTAGTTATATATGATGATCTTATCAGTATTCACTTGTCAATTTATATATATTGAAAGTGGTTGATGAATTTTGGATGGATATTTGTTACATATGATGATTTTAATTTATTGCTAAGGATGGATGTGTCAAATTTAATTAAATTATAGATACTTTTGTGTCCACCTTCTTGGTATTGATATGGGTTTAATGAAACATATTAAATTAATAAGAAAATGGTAGTAAAATAAGAAGTATTTTTAGATTAAAAGAAGCAATAATGGAAGCCAAAATAGAAGCAATCTTGGAAGAAAAAATAGATGCAATTCTTGTATCAAACAAAGGAGAAATAAAAGAAGAAAATTTAGAAGAAAAAAAAGACATCAAAATGGAAGCAAAATGAGAAGCAAAGATAGAAGCAAAAACCAAAACTAGCACTACAAAATGGAAGCAAAAAAGTGAGCGAAACTGGGAGCAAACCTAGAAGAAAACACAAGAAGCAAAATTTGAGGCAACAATGGAAGTAACAAGTGATGTCATAATAGGCATCAAACTGGAAACAAAACAAGAAGCAAAATCATAAGAACCAGTGGAAGTGACAAGCGACATCATAATAGGAATCAAATTGGAAACAACATAAGAAGAAAAACTAGAAGCAACAATTGGTGATAATGGAAGCAAAACCAGAAGCAACATAGGGTCAGAAGAAAGATATGGCATTGTAATGGAAAAAACCTGGAAGAAACACCAAAAGAAAAAGTAGAATCAAACTCAGAAGCAAAATGAGAAGTAACAATGGAAACAAAACTAAAAGAAAATTGGGGAAAAAACTTGGAAGCAAAATAAGAAGCAACAAATGGTATTATAGTGGAAGAAAGCTGGAAGAAGGAACAAAAGGAAAATGGCAAGACAAATCTAATGCAAAACTAAAAGCATAACTAGAAGAAAAATAGGAAGCCAATTTTGAAGCAAAAAATATCGTTATACTAGAAGCAAAACTTAAAGAAAAATGGGAAGCTAAATACAAATCAAAATAGGGAGAAACAATGGACATTATAATAGAAGAAAAACTAGAAGCAAAATGGGTAGAAAATCTAGAACAAAATAAGAAGAAACAAATGGTGTTATAATGGAAAAAAATGGGAAGCCAAAATAGAAGAAAAATGGAAAGCCAAATCGAAAGAAAAACTAGAAGCAAAAAAATACGTTATAATAGAAGCAAAATGGGAAGTCAATTTCGAAAAAAACCCAGAAGCAAAATATGACATTATAATAGAAGAAAAATGGGAAGCTAAACATGATGTAAAATTAGAAGCAACAAGGGACGCTATAATAGATAAAAAAAACTAGAAACATTGCATTAAGAAAAACATGAAGCACAATTGGAAGTAAATCTAGAAGAAACAAGAGAAGAAAAGTTGGATGCCAAATTTGGCATCACTTTTGGTGCTATACCAGTTTCCAAGTGGTGAAATTGGTCAATTATTTTTCCGGTGCCACAAATGGCATGTGCAAGGTTGTGGTGCAATAGTCAGTTTCAAACTCAATGAAAACTAGGGCATCACCTGGGATGGTAAATGCGATGCTGAGTGCTCGATTCATTTGGGTGCCAACTTTTTCGTTGTCGTAGAGGCTCATTTTTTAGCAAAAAATGCACTAAAATACGGTGCCAATTTTGGCACTATTTTCTTGTTCTTTTATAGTGGATTAAGCTTTCCAAGTCATTGTACCACAACTATGGAGAACCTTGGGAGTAACTTTATTATTCTTTCAAGAGGGGAATTTGCATCGCTTTTTCCTGACTATTACTTTGTTTAAAAACAACGCTCAACACTTCCCATTGTATTTAATTCTCCAAGAAAGATTATATGTCTTTGAATCATTCATATTTAAGCCTTAATCCAAAATCATAGGGTAAAAAGAGACTTAATATATGGAGGTGTTAGTTTGAATGTATTCACACTAAACTTGGTCAAAGCATTAGGGTATTCTCAGAATGTCATTGATCATAAATGAAAGAACCATAAAGGCTTATGATTATGAATAAAGGTCCTCAAAAGGGATGATCATTTTACCTATTAAAGTGGGTCCTATTCAAAAGGAGACAATTTTTCAAGTTGTAGATCTTAAGCTAAATTAAAATATTTTGTTGGGTAGACCGTGGATTCATGAGATGCAAGCAGTACCCTCTACTTATCATCAATTCTTTTAGTTTCCATACATGGGTCAAGACATATCTATTAGTGGGGATTAGAACCCATTCCACTATTGCAACATTGTCAAAAAAATGACAGATTCATTTTTTCCTCATAATAGTGAAGGATTTATATCAAAGAAACAAGAAAAAGAAGACATCCCTAGTCCAAGTTAAAAATTTAAAGAGAAATAAAAGGAAGACCCAAATGATGATCATACTACCTCAAGTAGTAAATAAGTTAACCTATCTTCATCAAAAAAAGGAAAGGAAAAAGTTAGTATCCTAGAATCAAATGGAGAGAATCCTAGTTACTCAAATTCAAATTCTTCTATTCAAGAGGAATCAAAATTCTCTAAATCAGAAAAGGGGAAAGAAAAGATGAAACATTATAAAAAGATGGACATCATGATGAAGAATTTTTAAAATAAATGCAAAATTCATCAAAAAGGGGTAGTAGAATATTCTTTATCATTGATGGATATTCCTATTTCTCCTAGATCAAATAAAAAACCCTTTGTTTCAAAAAATCAAAAACCTCAAAGATATAATGAAAAATTTGTAAGGCCTAGCACATCCTCAAATGAAGAAACATATATTGAAATCCTAAAATGGCTACATAAGGATGATGAAGAGTAAAATTCAAATGAAAGGGTTCAACACATTAGCATCCCTATGCATCAATATGGAAGGGCTATCAAATCATGAAGAAAATGGGATAGCAAGGAATGGGACCTCTAAGTAAAAGAAATGAAGGGTTGTTGGAACCCATACAAACTACAAGGAGCTCAAGAAAAGAAAATCCATGATTAGGATATCTTAAGCAAGGTCATAATCAAAAGAAATTTTCTCATTGTTATGAAAAAATCAATAAGTTAAATTTACAAAGTGATGAAGACTCAAATGAATGGGAATGAGAGTCATTATCTGAGGAATATTGTCAATACAAAGAGAATGATGTGATACATTCATATGCACATATATCAAAAGAGACACAAAGTTCCCATGCACAAATTTCTAATGCGCAAAGTTATAATGCACAAGGTTCCAATTTACATTGGGTATGAGAGCCTTATGTACCATCATTCTTAGAGGGATCTAGCTTTAGGTTTAACTTACAACCATTTTTCCCACAAGAAACTCAAGAGGACTCTAGTGAGGAAGATTTTTTATCTTATCTCTATGGACCTTCTGGAAGAAACACATGTCATAGATCTAAGCGATATAATGTATGAACCTTATAATGATATCATGACCCTAACTCTAATGAACCTAAGCTTTCCAAATGACCTGTTACCCCTTATCCATCCTGAGTTAATTGATTGGGAGAAACTTGAGTCAAATGACATACCTAAATTCCAAGATGACCATTCCTTATATGTATACCTAAAGGTGGTTGAGTATTCTTTCACAAATGGAGCATATCAAGAAGCAACAAGTAAGGAAGGTGTCAAGTTTCTTAGTCAACAAAAGAAAAATAAAAATAAAATAAAAATGAAAAGATCTAGTGGTGAAAATCAATATGTGGCAGTACTAGATCATGAAAAAAGTAAAAACAAATGATGAATCCGAAGGTGAAAACCCAATTATGGCACTTAAGGATGAGAAAATTGACATTTTACCTAAACATTATGAAGAAAGATCATCTATTTTTATAGAACCAATAGAGGAGGTCAACATTAGAAATGAAGTAGAACCAAAGATTATCAACCTAGAAGCATCTTTCACCAAGGAATAAAGGAGAGATTTTATTGAATTCATCGAGGAAAGACAAGTTAACTTTGCATGGTCCTATGCAGACATGATAGGATTAGATATATATCATCATGCATAATTTTAATATAGTACCAAGGGTTGAGACAATTAAGCGAAATAAATGCATCCCCATATAGCTCTATTGGTCAAAGAAGAATTGAAGAAGATTTTAGATACTGATTTTATGATCCATTACTTATGCATAATGGATCTACAAAATAGTGTCAGTCTCAAACCAAGGTAAAAGTGTAAGAATGTGTACTGATTTTAGGGATCTTAACAAAGCATTCCCTAAAGATGATTTCCCTTTACCGAGTATTAACACAATAGTAGACCTAATAGTAGGGATTTCAATGTTTCCACTTTATGGATAGCTTTAGTGGCTACAATCAAATAAAAATAGCACCTGAGGATCAAGATAAATTTACATTTACATGTGCTTGGGGAATATTTTTTTGAATGTGATGCCCTTTGGTCTCAAAAATGTTGGAGCAACATACCAATGAGCCATGAAAACAATATTCCATGATATGATGCATACATTCATGAAAGATTATGTGGATGATATCCTATCAAAGTCACATACAATAATTGAACACTTTCCTATCTTAGAGAAATTTTTCACAAGATTGGAGAAATTCAAAGTAAGATTAAATCCAAAAAGTTGTGCTTTTGGAGTCCAATCAGGAAAATTACTTAGTTATATTATCTTATCAAAAGGTATAGAGGTTGACCCATCCAAATTAAAATCCATTATGGAGATGGGGTCTCCTAGAAACATTATCTAATTGAGATCTTTACAAGGGAGGCTACAATCAATAAGGAGATTTATGTCTTAATTGGCAGAAAAATGTAATTCTTTTACCCAATGGTTACACAAAGACAAATCATTCAAATGAGATAATCAATGTGAGGAGGTTTTTGCACTTTTGAATAAATATGTAATGACTCCACCAATTTTGATGGCACCAGTTCTGGGAAAGCATTCAATAAAATATATTTCAGCCACGGAAAGATCGTTGGGAATTTTTCTAGCACAAGAGGATGAAAATGGAAAAGAAAAAGAAATCCACTATATTAGTAGAACCTTGGTAAACTATGAGACCAAGTATAATTTTATATAAAGGGCATGCCTAGCAGTATTTTTTTCTTCCCAAAAATTACGACACTATATGCTAGCACATAAGATAAATTTCATTTCTAAGATAGATCCTCTCAAATATCTTCTTAGTAAAACAACCCTAACATGAAGTTTGGCTAAATGGGTCATAGTGCTAAGTGAATTTGACATTGAGTATGTAAACCAAATATATATCAAAGGTAAATTAATAGTAGATAAATTAGAAGAAGATCCATTGTCAAGTGAAGAACCCATACAATTTGAATTCCTAGACATAATTATTCTCAACATTGAAGCCAAAACATGGAAATTATACTTTGAAGGATCATATACTCAGCATGGCTGGGGGCATGCATACTCCTTATTACACCTCAAGTTTAAACCATCCCTAAATCATACAAACTCTTTTTCCCATGAATATGTAGTATAATATGAGGCAATTGTAATTGGCATCTGAATGGTTTTAAAATGGAGAGTGAAAAAATTGCACATTTATGGTGATTCCCAATTAGTGATCAATCAAATTAATGATGAATACCAAACAAAGGATGAAAAGATAATACCTTACAAAAGTATGGTTGGTGATCTAAATAAATATTTTGTCATGAAAACTTTTGAGAAAATTTCAAGAGGTGATAATAAGGCAGCGGATGCTATGGCTACATTAGCCTCTCTTCTACAAGTACCAGATCAAAATGCTAAATATGAATTCTTTGTGGAAGAAGTGGTGAAACATGCTTATGAATTACTTGAATCCCAAAAAAATTTCCTACTTATGGTTAATGATTCACCTTGGTATGGTCCCATCTATACCAATCCCAATTACAATACCTTACCTATGGAACAATCCCAAAACCAGAAAAGAAACTTTATAAGACAAGATTCACATTATACCCTTGTATCTGACACATTGTATCACAAAGGTCTTGACGGAATGCTACTTAGATGTTTAGAGAGTGAGGAAACAAAAACTGCCTTACAACACATTCATGAGGATATTTGTGGGTCACACTCTAGTGGGTTTACCTTTCCTAAGAAACTTCTTAAGATGGGATACTATTGGCCAACAATTGAGAAATATGCTTGCCAGTTTGTAATGATTTGTTATAAATGCCAATACCATGGAACCTGATACATGTACTAGACCAAGAGTTGCATCCATTGACCACACCTTGGCCCTTCTATTAATGGGGTTTTGATTTGATAGGGATGATATATCCACCTTCACACAATGGTCATAAGTATATTATAACTACAACTGAGTACTTTACTAAAGGGTTGAATCTGTACCCTTATCAATTGCAACAAGAAAACAAATTTCAATGTTTATCTTGAACTATATAATTTTTTGATATGGCATTCCACAAGCCATAATAACAGATAATGGAAAGCAGTTTAAAAACAAGGATGTCAAATAATTGTATGAGAAATTACACATCATTTAGTATTTATCCTCAATATATTACCCTTAAGGAAATGGTCAAGCTGAAGCTTCCAACAAAAACATCCTCAAAATTCTCAAGAAAACAGTTGATGATTCAGAAAGGGATTGACATATTCAATTGAAACCGACATTGTGGGCATATAGAACAAGCATTATAACACCAACTGGAGAAACACCATTTTCACTAGTCTATGGGGCCAAAGTAGTTTTTCCTTTAGAAGAAGGTTATAGGGTTTCTAGGTTACAACAACTAGAATTGCTTGAATAAAATCAAGCCCAAGAATATGATTGCCTCAAGGTCCATAAAAAGATAATTTCAATAAATTACAATAAGAAGATCAAGCCTAGACAACTCTAAATTGGTGACCTAGTCCTAGGAGAGAATCGTAGAAATCATAAAGAAAGAGACAAGAAAGGAAAATTTGAGGCAAATTGGCTTAGACCCTTTATTTTGACATCTTCCTATGTAATGGGAACACATAAACTAGCCACTTTTGATGGAGATGAGATTCAAGAACCCATCAATAGAATTCACCTAAAGAGGTTTTACACCTAATCAGATGACAGAGTATTAGTTGAAAGAGTATAAGATGAGAGAATATAAGATAAGAGAACATCATTTTGTATAGACAAAATTTATCATGAAGAAATAAAAAGATAGCAAAAAGTGAACCTAAAAAAAAAGATAAAACAACCTTATGAAAACCTAGTAATAGGCACCTCGGTAGTAAAAAGGAAAATCAAAGAGAAAAAGTGAAATAAACTCAAGTGGTGAAAACCTGGTACACAAGCACTACTTTCCTTAAGTTAGGTCAAGCCTAAGTGCATTTACATTTTCATTTTCCCCATCCTTATATATATATATATATATATATATATATATATATATATATATATATATTCACTTGCATTTTGTCATTTGTACATAGCCATAATAAAGTCTCAAAGTTGCATTTGTCCTAAAGTTCTCTCTTCATGGTTTGGAAATTTGTCTAAATTCATCATCGTGGTCAAATCTAACTGGGGGCACAATTCAAACTCAATGAGCTCATCAAAGAAACATACACAAGTATGACTCCAACATACTTTACCAGGAATCAAGAATCAAAACCTTTGACACTTTTTGATTGACCCAAACATTTAAACACTTGACCCATATCAAATTCAAAGGTGAAACATTCAAAGTTAAGTTGCAACATCAAAATCAAACAATGTAAATGAGGATCAAAATGGATGACCAAAGATCAAAATGGATGGAAATTTTTATGAGAAAATGGATCAACAAATAAAAAGAAAAGATAAGTTCAATGGTGTTTCTTGATTTTTGCATCGTGTCTTTTCAGCCAATCAATGATGTCTTTTGACTAGATGAGCAATGATGGAGGCATGATATTTTCTTGATTTTTTCTTGTAAGGTTGGTTCATAGATCTAATGACATGATCATCGAAGAAACATTGAGGATATTTTCATATGAAAGGGATTAAATCTTTGTCTGTTTATGCAAACAGATACCTTGGCCATTTAGATCTGCCATATCTTAATGCCAAAATACTTGCAACATAGAAACTGAAAAAATTGGTATTCATACTCCCATGGTTGAAAATCTAACCAGTGAGGGTTGTACCAATTTCATTATTGATATCCGAAGAAAGAGGTATTAAGACCATCATGGTTGAAAATCTAACCAGTGAAGGTTGTACCACTTTCATGTTCCAAGGGAAAAATATCTCAATGCTGAAAATAGAAAAATAAATCAATCCAGTTATAAGTGACAATCTTAGTTACATTTTGCATTTATTTTAATTTAGGCTTGCATTATAGTTATTATGGGATTTCTCAAAAAGAGGTGAAGGGTTAACCATGGTCACATCATCAAAAAAATTATTAAGAAGAAGTATGTTGGACTTTAACAACAAAAAAATGCATGTCCACTTACCTCTTTGCATCTCATTTAGTCTTTAGTGTTTTTTAAATGCATAAATCATTAATATTATTCATTATTAAGTCAATTCATAAAGATTCATTAATTGTGTTTCAATTAGGTCCATTCTGCATATCATTTAATCACATCTCATTATCATTATATTTTGCATTTTAATATCATTATTCATTAAAGTGTATTGAATTTTGCATTTAGTAGTATCATTATTAACACCATTAAGCATTAATCAGTATGTATATAAAGTTCATTGATCATTAATTACTAACAATGCATATTTTCAAAAGTTGATTTAGAAGCATCTCATGTTTCATATCATAAATCATTTAAGTCCATTAGATTCATTAAGTTAATTATTCATTATATCATTAATCATTTATATTGCATTTCATTAAGATAAATATTTGTTTAATCACTACATATCATACATCATTGCATAAGCATAAATATTGCATCATAAAAACATGCAAAATGTTATAGGTACATCACATAAAAGAATTAAGCTCATATCATGGCATTAATCATTACATCATTACATCATCTAGATACATTAATCATTATCCATATCATAAACATCATTGAATTATCACATGTACATATAACATGGCATTTCATTTAAGAATCTAGGTCAACTAAGTGCATCCATACATCATCAAGAAAATTAAAATGTATACATCTCATTTGCATAGAAAAATTAAAATCAACAAGCATATAGATAGAATCATCTAGAATTACGTCCATATCTAGATCATCACAAAAATCATAAAATCCAATGTATCATGACTTCAAAAGGAAGATAAACCATCTAATATGAAAAAATATAACCAAGGGTATCAATGTCCATGAAAGGCTATTCAATGTCCATAATCAAGACACATCATCAAATGTCTAATAAGATACATCAATTTACATCAAAGATGGAATCAATATGCACATAATCAAATAGGGGCATGCTAACTCATGAGGAGGATCTTGACAAGTCCCGATACCATCTATTTGACTAGGAGGAGCATATGTCTGACTAGTTCTAGCCCCATCTATATGACTACGAGGAGGAATTGTATAACTAGGAGCCTTAGAACTCTGACCCTGTTGAATCTGAGATACTGTTACAACAAAACTCTAAATAATGCTAGAAAATTGTGCCAATTGACTCTGTATAACTGAGACACTAGCCTATAAAACCTGTATATCCTAGCTAGGAGCTGCAGGAGCCACTAGAGCTACAAGATCCATAGGATCAGAAGGATGAATCATGAACCACCTATCTAGTTTCCTGATGATCCTGTCATCCCCATGCTAGTACATGCACATCTCTAGGAAATGGTCTAGGAGGATTCACTCTACTCTAAAAAACTCCCCCTCTCATCCTCACTCTCCCTCCACCCTAACCTCTACCACCACCATCTTGACCACCACCCAAACCTATGAGAGAATCTATAATCACTCCACCTCTCCCTCAAACTACTCTAGGAGAATCTCTAACACCAATCCTATCACCTTGCACACTTCAGGCACTGCTTCTCTCCCTACTCTAACTTGATCCCTCCTCCTCCTCTAGTGTCCTCCACCATCCCCATCCCCATCATAATCATCATCCTCTAAATCTCTCTCATTAATATCTAGAACTAGCTCAACAGGATCGATAAATCTAGGAAAGGGATACTGAGATTACCAATGTGCATACTCATGACTAACACTAATATCAATCACATCCTCTCTGTAATCCAATAATAGATGATTAAGACCCAAGAACTCATCATGAGAAACCATGTACTCAACTTGTGGTCCCCATAGAGATCTATCTTCCTAAACTCATGCATAGTGTGCCAAACCCTGTGGTATACCCTAAACATGACCAAACTATCTCAAAACTCTCATGAAAAAAATATTTCCAAAATAAGTGGTGTGCAAATAATCAACCAACAAGGCATGAACATTAAGGGGATCTTGGTATCATCCTCTATCACAGCTTCACAAGCTATGTAAGGGCGCCAACAAACCTGATCCATATCATCCAACATCCTATGCTAATAATCTAAATTTCCCAGATGAGGCTAGATAATCACTCCATCATATATAAAAATGTAAGGACAATTAGGAGCCCAAATCCTAGCAGCAAAGGGTCTTGTAATGGGGATTTTCTACCAAGTCCAAATCTGTAGTAGAATTGCACTGGCAAAAAGTGCAGCATCATTCCTATAGACAACATGATTTAAATCATGGTATAATTGAGCCAAGATTCATGAACCCCATGAAAATATACGTGGATGTGCTATTATATCCTCTATAATGTGAGCCCAACCTATGACAAATCCATGACCATGTCAATCTGGTAGTAAGAATCCTCTGATGAAACCAACTAGCATGCAGGGAGAGGATCATAATCTAGCATCCATCTCCAAGGGATACTATCATCACCAATGGTAGCATCTCTAAAGACCCATTTGCACACCTCTCCATCATAGAAATGATCATAATATACTATCTCACCCATATTCATGATGCACAGAATCTCGTAAACATCCTCTGGGGTGATGGTCATCTCACCCATAGAAAAATGAAAGGTATTGTGGTCTGAGGGTCATCAATATGCAACAACAGTCAATAACCCCTTGTTCACTCAAAATAGGGGCATCTCAATAGAAAAAATAATCTGCATCATCCAATAACTCATCTATCATCGGCAGATAAATCCTCAATCATATCAAAAGGTCAGGGATAGGGGTCTCTAACCTGTAGTTTCTAAAAGGAAACCTATTTTGAAATCAAAGTGAAATTCAATCAGTTAACATTAATTATCTAACGTCAATTAAATCGATTATCCTCTCATCTACTTGCTCATCTTGAGTGCATCAACTTTCCTAACTCTAGATCTTGAGAAAGGAAAATCAATCTACCATATCGACCTATCAGGATTGACATCTACATAAAATCAACTAACTGATCAAAATTGACATAAAAAGCACAATATTTTCATTAAATCATCAAGTCGCATCATTATCACATCTATGGAATCAATCAACGAGTCAAAATTTGCAAAAATCAGGTTTCAAAAATGCAAAAATATTGCAAAAACAACTTAAGTGCTATTTCAAGTAATCACAGGCACTAAAACATTTCACATGCTACAAATTTATTGTACGCCCTGCAAAAAAATTTCTATGCATTAATATAGGGTGTACGCGATATTTTTCCCTGTAAGCGCTACAATATTACATAATATGCACTATGGGCCCGTTTGGTTGGGGAATTGGAAAATGAAACAAATCATGGTTATCCATAGCCTGGTTATGCAAACCCTGGTTTTCATTTTTTGGGACTGTTTGGTTGACCTGGAAGATGGATTTGTAA
>MU227852.1:905970-920619 GCA_018584345.1 Thuja plicata
AGATTGTAAAAGAAAGAGGACACCATGAATAGAGGATGTTTTTGATATCATATGTTGTCATCAATGTCAAAGGGGGAGATTGTTGGAGATTTGATTCTGAGCAGTTGATTGATTGTATGTTTGTCATCGATGACAATATATAATACACAGTAGTAATTCTGTATGTACTTATCAGAATGATGATATGAAGACTTGCATGGATAGATACATGTTTTTGACATGTTTATTATGTTATGTTCATACACATAGATCCTGATATGATGTTTCAGTAAATTTATGTAATTTTGTTATTGGCAGTTACAGTTCTAGAAGTGTAACTGTTTAGGGCTGATGTATATCACATGTTTCTTGAGTTGCGCCTATCTTCTTTATATGCATGTGTATATTCATGATTAGTTATGAGTTGATGATATTAATCCAAAGGCACCAAACATGTTTCAATAAGATTGCAAAGTTAGAGTTAATTTGGTGAGGCCGACTTAGTGAAGCGTCGCGTCTATTCAGTTTATACTTGCGCGGTTGTAATAATTCTTGCATGCTTAGTAGAGCCGACAAGGATGTTATGAAGAGTTGTCTTACAGGTCCCATGATCTCATACTTTGAGGAAGATACTTATAGCAATTCAAAGGTGACACGCTAAGTGTGAATGATACGAAAAGAGAAGAAAGATGTACAGAGTAGATTATTAGAGTTGGTTCATTTATCAAGAGTCTATGTGAAGAAGAAGTGAAAGATTGTAATACACTAGAAATGATCAAGATAGCAGGTCTACTCTACAGTTCATCATCAGATATAGTGCATATCTATTATACAGAAGGTTGTAGCCTTCACCATCAAGCAGTGAGCTTTTGGAAAGTGAGTCCACCACCCCTAATAGGGTTATTTGTAAAAGACTCCTAACAGGGTCTGACCCTTAACCAAGTCACTATACTTATTGCATTGTAAAGTACAACTCCTAATAGGGTTGAGATATCTTCTAACAAGGATTACTATAAACAAGTATAGTTCATTGTGGGTGCTAATTCCCATTGGGGTTTTTACCAGTTCGTTTCCCCGTAATCAAATTCTGTGTTGTGTACTATGTTATCTGATTAAGCATTTACTTTGTTGTATTCTTAAGTTAAAGAACTAAAGTTACTGATAACTAATTCACCCCCCCCCCCCNAAAGAACTAAAGTTACTGATAACTAATTCCCCCCCCCCCCCCTCTCATTTATCCTTTGAGACTATTCTAACACATGATCCTCTAGCACACAGGCTCAGGATTCAATCCACCAATCAGAATTAGGGTTTATTAGATATTACATAAACAATGTCAAACCCTAAGACTATCAATTTTGATCATCAATGCATTTGGAAATATCTCAAAAGATCAGATCCAGCCATGAATGCACATCCCATCATCATAATTTTGATCAGAGAAGTCAGCTTGACCCACCCTTCTATCTGCATCTTGAAAAACCACACCACCGCCATGAAATCTGAGATCAGATCTTTCAAATATCTAAATATTTAAATATTAACGGTCACAGGTGGCACGGGTACTTGTATCAATGGCCAAGAAAATATTTGATCTCTATTTTAAAACATGGTCATCAATCTTTCATCTCTAGCCCTGGTCATGACTCATCTTTAACCCTGAATTACTAAATCTTTCATTTCACTGGATCGTTGAATCATTCTCTTAATTTTGATTTTATAATGAGGTTCTATGACCACCACAGGATCAGACCTAAGATCTACAATCTACGCTTAATCTCCAAACCTTAGATGAATATTTTGTTTCCTTATGATACTAAGTGACCACCACAAGATCAAAACACGATCAATGGTGCAGATTCAATCTTTAGAAACTCTAAAATTTTACTTCACTTGAACTTTTTAACCTGGGTTCATTCTGAGACTTGGTGACTGAAAAGTCTCGCAATCTCTGATCATTTTGTTTAATCATGGTTTCATTACAAGACTCAGTGACCACCATAAGATTATCTTTGCATCGATGACCTGCATGAAATCTCATGAATTTTTTTGACCTTTTGACTTCATCTGGAGACAGCATAAACCACAAGATCTGAATGAAATCAATGACCAACGTGAAATCTCAAAAGAAAAGACTTAACCCTCATCTTATTTAGCGATCACGCAACTTAACAAATACAAACCAGACTAAAAATCTTGAGTTTACCATGATTTTCAAGATAAAATGAGTCTCGAAGTCACTAAATAAAAACTTAACCATTGAGTTTATTCTAAGATTTAACACCATCCATATGATCTAAATCTGAACTTAACCCGATCCATGGTTTACATTTAATCTCACAAACACTTGAGCATATTCCTTTTCAATTTGAGATTACGTGACAGCCACAAGATTGAAACTTTGATCCATGGCCCTCATGAAATCTTGATGACTTAAGAGGATATTCCTTTCCCTCATGAGATCGCACGAATGAAGACAATTCAAAGTTGCTAAGTAAAATGGAATATTCCTTTCCTTTATCGTGACTAAGAGATAAACAAAGAGAACAAATGTGCACATGGATTATATGTAAACTTAAGTCACCTGAAAAGGTAATGATGAAATAGAATATGGCATGGAAAACTAGGTTTTATCATGAAATGCTTAGGGTTCTTGTACTTAGGTATTTTTCCATGAACAAGGGTAAACCAAAGATCTAGAAATATGCAAAGAACAAGATTAAGACCTAGAATCAATTGAATAATCTTACAAGCTGGGCTCTACCCTCATGGGAGCCATATTTTCCTCCACTTGTAGCTAGAATTCTCATGGGATGAGAAATTTGGGTAATATTTTTTGCAATTTATGCTGGATGTCAGCCTGCTAGATGTATAAAACCAGTGGCCTTTAGATGATCCATTGGGCATAGGAGTTTCCATTGAGCACAAAACTGCTAGAAGGAAGGAGGATTGAAACCAGGAGGAGGAACAATGAACTATGCACAAGCACTTTTGAGGAAAGCAGGAAACTAACCTAGAAAGCAGGAAAAAGCAAGAAAATAATTACAGAGTGGGGCAAACCTCAAAACAAGGTTTTAGATTAAAACCATTGACATATATTGGCACGGCCTCTCCTTTAAGAGTTAATAGCTAAAAATCATTATGTTCCTTGCACTCTATGATCACAAATGGTCCACCCCAGAAGGAGTCAAACTTTGAATGCCTACCAGGCCTAGATCTGTATTCATCCCATTTGAGGACTATATCCCTAACTCTGAAGCTTCTAGCTCTGGCTCTTTTTTTAAATCTCTTCTTAGTTTGCATTTTTTGAAACTCCATACTCTGCATAGACTTGTCTCTATTTTCTTCCAACTCCATGAGTTAAGCATATCTCACCTGCAAGGGATCGCCTTATTCAAAGATAACAAGTTGGGTGGCAAGGTTCAATGCAGGCAACTCTGTTGAAATAGAAAATATGGCCTCTTTTCCATACACCAGCACATAGGGAGAATTCTAAATGATTTTCTTTGGGGTTATCCTGTCTAACCACAAGGCAGACTTGAGCTTAGAGTGCCAGTCTCTTTGATTTTCTTGCAAAGTCTTCTTGATAATCATAATCAGGTTCTTATTCGTAGACTCTGCTAGACCATTACCCTGAGGGTAATAGATGGAACTAGTATTTAGATAAATACCATTCCTAACTACCCATTCAGTCACTCTTAGACCTATAAATACAAGTTTATTATCTGATATGATATAATATGGAGTCCCAAATCTGTGAATGATGTTATCTAAAAATCTCAGAATAGCACTCTCATTTGCTTCTTTTAATGCAATAGCTTTTGTTCATCTGGTGAAGTAATCAGTTGCACTAATTATCTATTTATGGCCTTCACTCGATGGAGGGTTGATTAGGCCTATGAATTTAATACCCCACTTTATGAAAGTTTGATCTATCCTAATTGGTTGGAGAGGCAAAGCTGTAAGTCTTTCTTTTCCTACAAACATGGCACACTTTATGCATTTCCTTACATAATCATGACTATCCTTGAAGATATATGGCCAATAGTACCCAGCCCTCATGATCTTAAAAGCAGTATTCCTAGGAGAGAAATGACCACCAGAAGTTCCATCATTAAATTCACTTAGGACACCTGCTACTTGTTATGAATCTATACATCTTAAGAGAACACCATTATGATCCTTCCTTAAAAGGGCCTCGTCAATCAGCACAAAGGGGATAGATTGAAATCTATAATACCTTCTCTTTGTTGAATCCAAACCTACAGGACACTCTCCTATCTTCAAAAAATACACCATGTTAGGCAACCAACCTGATGCCTTGGCATGTTCTTCTATTGAATGCACTACTAAGGATGCATTCATTTGCTTTGGATTTCTTGGGATCTCATCTTCTGTCAAATGTTCACAAAGTCCTCTTCCTCTAACTAACTTGGTGACTTGGATAACGATTTCATATTCCATGACTCTAGTGATCCCACCAGACCTTTTCTCATTTAGGTCCTTAGAAAGAAGGAAATCCTTGATACTTGGATGAGTGACTCTTAATTGTATCTTGTTGTGACTCAATAGATATCTGAACTTTTTCAGGCTCTTCACCATATAAAGTACATGTTTCTCTACAAAATAATATAGGTTGCTCCAATCCTTCATATTTTTGCTGAGTTAACATTGTAGATATGGCATCAGAGCCTCCATAATCATACAAAATTAAATCTTTGCTAAAATTAGGATTCAACAAGGTAGGAGCGTTTGTCAAAGCTTCTTTAATGGATTGAAAACTAGCCTTTCCTTCTTTGCTCCAACAGAAGACTACATTCTTCTTCAACATTGTTTTCAAAGGCTTCAACAGGTCTAGAATGTTAGGCAAAAATTCCCTGACAAAGTTAATCCTTCCAATGAAGGATTGAAGACTTTTCTTGGGAGGTGGTATAATTCTAGAATAGCTGCAATCCTCTTAGGGTCGACTATGATTCCTTGTTTGGATACAATATATCCCAATTGTTTACCTTCATGGACTGCAAACACACATTTCTTGGGATTAAGAGAGATCCCAAACTCCCTACACCTTTCAAATATTTTTCTCAAATGTTTTATGTGGTCTGTTGCATGTTTAGTATAGATAGTTATATCATCTAAATAGACCAATATAAACTTTTACATGAGGCTTTTAAATGCCATATTGATTGCCTTTGGAATGCCATATCGATTGCATTTGAAAAACCAAAAGGCATCTTTTGATAAGCCATGGTTCCCCACTTGGTTGTAAATGCATTCTTATATTGATCTTCTTCATGAACCAAGATTTGACTATAGCCTAAATAGCCATCCAACAATGAGAAGCATTTTGATCCAGAGACACATTGCAAAATTTTCTCCACAGATGGCAATAGATGATGATCTTTTGAGGATGCCCTATCAAGGTCCCTAAAGTCAACACATAGTCTCAATTACCCATTATTTTTCCTAATAGGCACAAGGTTGGAAACCCAAATAGTATGATTTATGGGGTAAATGATGCCACTCTCTATTAATTTGAGGACATCCTTGTGCATGAGTGGCTCAAGTTTGGGGTTGACAGGCCTTTGCTTCTGTCTAACTGGCTTGGCATTTGGCTCTAATTCAATTATATGCTAAGGAAGTATTGGATCGAAGCCTTTGAGGTATTTATATTTCCAAGAAAATATGTCACTCAATTCATGAAACAATTGGACATAAGCCTGCTTTTTCTGAATCAGTATTAACCTTTCCAAACTTCAAACTTTTACCTAGCTCTAGCTCTAAGTCAACATAGTGTTCTTGTTAAACTACCAAACTAGTTTTGTTCTTCTTTGTCTAGTCATCTCTATTAAAGATAGATTCCAAGGTGACAAGACCTTTAGTCATATTATTTGATTTAAGTTGTACCACTTGATCACCATAGATTTGTATCAATCTATCTTGATTATGCTCTGCAAAAACATCCTCTTCAAACATAAACTGCAGGATTTTCTCATTATTATCAAATACCTTTCAATTAACATTATTATTAGGGATGGAAGGCCTGACAATTACTTTGATATGTTGTTGATCCCTTTCCATTTAAATTCTATTAGGAATATCATAGTGGGATCCAACAGCAGCTAGTCTATCTGCATTCTACTTTAATTTTCTAGGGATAGCAACAATGTTGAAGGAATTGAAATCTTCAATTGCATCCCAAACTAGATGCTTGTATGCTCTCATTGTATCCTTATTGGTTTCATTTATCCCTCTTATTTGGCTAACCACTAGCTCACTATCACCATGCACCTTTAAAGCTTAGATCCCTCTCTTTCTAGCCCATTCCAATCCATTCACCAGACTCTCATATTCAACAATGTTTCTAGTGCAAGAAAAGATGAATCTAAAAGTCGTATAATACTTATCCCTCTTTGGAGAGACTAGCATAGCACCACCATCAGAGCCATGTTTTCTTCTAGTACCATCAAAGAATAACTCCCAAACCTGATCAGTTTGATCTTCTTATTCAGTTTTTGCCTTGAAAAGGTTTGGCTCTATGAATCCTTTCTCTTGTATCAAATAGTCTCCCAAACTAGAATCCCAAATAACATTGTCTTGGGCCTCTGAATATCCTTCAGACTCCAATTCATCTTGATAGATATCTGGGATATCTTCTATTTTAGTGTTTGTTTCTCTAATGATTGGGAATTCATTACTGTCAAGTGCAAGACAACTTGCATTGAGTACATTGGACATATAAGGCTCTATGTGATGTGCTACCAATGATTCAGACTTGATGGTAACCTTGGTTCCAAACCTAGTATGGAAAATCATGTGAGACCAGTCAAAATAAATATAGCCTCCTTATTGGCTATGAATTCCCTTGACAGACATATGGAAAATAGAGAAGGGAGATCTATTATGTAGGTGTCAATTAGTATAGAGAAATTGGGGCTCACATGTAGGATCAAGCTTGTATCCTTAGCTACACCTACTATGTTTACTAAGGAACCATCAAGTTGTTTCACCTTATTTTGGAAAGGTTTGTATATAAGTCCCAATTGGTCAGCTACTTTCTTGGGCATGACAGAGCTAGTAGCCCAACTATCTACCATTAAATTATGTACTAAATATTTTCCAATAATTAATGATACATAAAATGGAGGTGGTTTTAGGTTCCTACCTTGAATGGCCTCTGCCTTGGAGCTGCTACTTGGAATCTTATTTTCTTGATCAGTGTTGACCAACACTAGCTTAGCAACATTATTTTTAGGTTTTTGAGGAGTTGTCACTTCACCCATAGCCTTCTTCAAGATTTTAGGCTGCCCTAGAATATCCAAAGAGTCCCACATAGACATGGTGACATTCATCTTCTTCATGTTGTCTACAATGTTGAAGGGCATTGTTGTATGTACTCTTTTTGGTGCTTTCACTATCATGGGATCAACCTCCTTGGGAGATTGACTGTCTTTGATTGGAGTGGTGGGAGACTTCCTTAGTATGGTAGGAGTAGATGTGTGTGATGTCTCTACAAATGTAGCAGCCTTAGCTCCATCCTCTTCTCGCTCCATAGACCAAGTATTGGTTGCAATTGGGGACTCACCATTTATTCCATTGAAATTCTACTGCTCCCAATTAAAGAGAGAAGTCTCATCAGGTTGTGCATATTGCTGAGGAACTTATCCACTAGAAGAGGCTTCTAATTTGGTATGTGAATCATTCTGTACCATTAGTGTTTGGTTCATCCACCCATTCGATCATGTAGCCTAATTGTGGGGTTGATTGCAAGGAAAACACCACTCATTATCTGAGACCAGATTATTTTGACTCGGAACTATATCTCTATTTGGATTTCTAGAGTTAAGAGGTGTGGGATTATAAGGTTGGAATGACCTTTGATTGAAGTTTTGCCTTTGACCTTTGTAGTTCCCTTGATATGGTGGCCTATTTTGCTGATAAGATGGTCCCAGATTTTGATATTGTTGGTTGGGACCTTGACTTTGTGGCTGAAAGAGTGGTCTATTACCTTGGTTCTTCTTCTTCAAGTTGGTCAACTCTTTGGTTAGAGTCTATAATAAGTTTTTCATTTCTTGTTGATTACTTTTCAACAAGTTATTTGTTTCTTGTGTATCACTTTTCATCGTTTGCAGTTCTTAGGAAAAATTGGCTTTGGATTCTTCATAGCTAGTACTAGATTGAGGTGCTACTATAGCAGGTATAGGAGTGTATGGAGGGATGTTCAAATACATTTTTGGTTGGATGTTAGGAAAAATAGGCATGGGTGTCCTTGGGGCTATCATACCTTCTTGGATCAAACAATTCTCAGCTCTGACAACTATATCAAAAGCTTGAGGTAGTGAGGTTCCTCCCATGGATTGGATCATGACAGAGATATTTCTATTCAAAATTTTCAAGAAATATAGGAAGACATGGTTAGCTGAAGGCATTACTGAAATAGGAATCCTAGTCCATGTCTTGAGGAACCTACAATTAAAGTTTGTCATCTGTTCTTGAGGAGCTCTCTTTATGGTTGTTAGTTGCCCAACCAGAGATAAATAATCTGATTTATCCTCAAAATATTTGCTTAATGATTCTCCTAATCTATCTCATGATTCAATGGAACCAATAGTTAGGGTTTTAAACCATTCTAAGGCCTTACCTTTCAAAGAGGCTACAAGTAACTTGGTAGCCATGTTTTCTTCAGTGATATGATGCACACTGCAAATGGTAGCCACATCTCTTATGTGCTCACAAGTTATTGTTTATACTTGACCTATGAAATAAGGTATACTTTTAAGTTTTGTTAAGTGCACATCATGATGTTGAGCAAAGCTTAAAGGAATCCCCTAATTGAATGGTACAAAGGCAAATTGTCTAACCATTGCAGGAACTATGATTTTCTGAACAACAACTATGTGAGTTGTATTTGAATTGAAGAGTGGAGATGAATATTCTTGTATCTCTCTAGTTAGAGACCTTCCCCTTGTTCTTGAGTGGAAAGGCCAAGATCTCCTTTTTAAGGAAGGTGGTGTAGGTTGTACCCTTCTTGCAGGGTATATTCTTTGAGATGATCTACAATAATTTCTTGTTGGAGGCAGCTGCAAGAACTCAGAAGGCTTTGAGCTCCTTGTTTATATCTTTCTCATAAACTTTGAATAGGACTAGATCTTATTCTAAAGAAATGGAGCCGCCAGATATGCTCTGAAAAGAACCTCTTTTGGTCAACACTATGAAATCAACATATCAGAGATAGCATAGTCTTGCAAATGAACTTCTTTGGTGTCCCACTAGGCATACCAGAAGTGTTATACACTAAATTTTTCACCCTGCCAAGTGCTTGAGCCTAGAAATCTAGTATAACATGGGAATCACTTCTAGGTTGTGGGACCTTTGCTAACTGAAGTGAAGCCTCTGGGTTCTAGGTTGGTTCCTCTTGGATAATCACCTAGTCTACTCTTGAACATGAAAGTAAACTTGGAAAGAAAAGGGATAGAAGGAATACTTCAAGGGAAATGGCTGAAAAGAAAATCATCCTACTAGGTGATACATCGAAGGTAACCTGAATCATAACATAGTGACCAAACTAGTATGAATATTCTTAGATCTAATAGAACATAATCTTTCTGAATAAGCATGCATAAGTATTTCACATAGAGGTCTGAAATGGAAAGAGGCTATTCAAGGAAAGGAAATATTTCACAAACAATAACTTTCCTAGGGAAATAGACATGGACTGTGACCTACAAGCAAACATTCACTTCAGCAAATAGGCACAATAATGAGAAAAAATAATGAGGGATGAACAAAATCCACAAGGTTGTCTAAATCAAATCAAACACAATAGTGCACAAATATGCTGAAAGAAAGAAAGGCTCAGGAATTCCAAGATTTCTCTAATATGAGCCACTATATTATATTCAGTAAGAGAAGTACAGAAAAGGAAAATCTTGAGAGTAGAGAAAATGCCACAGAAAGCTCATACAGAATCTAGAATTCAATGAGAAGTACCAACAAAGAAAACTTGAGGGCAGAGAAAATGCCACAGAAAGCTTGCATCTACTGAAAAAATACATCCTATACAAGAAAATCTACTTCTTCTAAGCTCTAAAAGATTCTAAAACTACTTATATACATGCTCCAATAGCACAAAGGCTCAGGAGTCAATCAATCAATCAGAATTAGGGTTTATTAGATATTACATAAACAATGTCAAACCCTAAGACTGTCAATTCTGATCATCAATGCATTTGGAAATATCTCAAAAGATTGGATCCAGCCATGAATGCACATCCCATGTAATAATTTTGATCAAAGAAGTCAGCTTGACTCATCCTTCTATCTACATCTTGAGAAACCATGTCACCGCCATGAACTTTGAGATCAGATCTTTTGAATATCTAAATATTTAAATGTTAATAGTCACAGGTGGTGCAAGTACTTGTATCAACAGATGAGAAAATATTTGATCTCTATTTTAAAACATGGTCATCTATCTTTCATCTCTAGCCCTGATCATGAGTCATCTTTAACCCTGCATTAATGAATCTTTCATTTTGCTGGGTCGCTAAATCATTCTCTTAATTCTGAGTTTATAATGAGGTTCCATGACCACCAGAGGATCAAACCTGAGATCTACGATCTACACTTAATCTCCAAACCTTAGAAGAATATTTTATTTCCTTATGAGACTAAGAAACCACCATAAGATCAAAACATGATCAATGGTGCAGATTTGATCTTTAGAAACTCTAAAATTTTACTTCACTTAACCTTTTTAACCTGGGTTCATTCTGAGACTTGGCGACTGAACAGTCTCACAATCTCTGATCATTCTATTTAATCATGGTTTCATTACAAGACTCAACGACCACCATAAGATTATCTTTGCATCGACAGCCCACGTGAAATCTCATGAATTTTTTTGACCTTTTGACTTCATCTGGAGACTTAGCACAAACCACAGGATCTGAATGCAATCGACGACCAACGTGAAATCTCAGAAGAAAAGAATTAGCCTTGATCTTATTTAGCGATCACACAACTTGACAAATACAAACCAGACTTAAACTCCTGAGTTTACCATGAGTTGCGAGATAAACTGAGTCTCGAAGTCACTAAATAAAAACTTAACCATTGGGTTTATTCTAATATTTAATGTCATCCACACGATCTGAATTTGAACTTAACCTGATCCACGGTTTGTGTTTAATCTCAAAAACACTTGAGCATATTCCTTTTTTATTAGAGATTACGTGATAGCCACAAGATTGAAACTTTGATCCATGGCCCTTGTGAAATCTTGATGACTTAAAAGGATATTCCTTTCCCTAATGAGATTGCACAACTGAAGGCAATTCAAAGTCGCTAAGTAAAATAGAATATTCCTTTCCTTTTGCGTGACTAAGATATAAACAAAGAGGATAAATGAGTACATGACTTATAAGGAAACTTAAGTCACCCAAAAAGGTAATGAAGAAATAGATTATGGTGTGGAAAACTAGGTTTTATCATGAAATGCTTAGGGTTCTTGCACTGTGGTCTTTTTCCATGAACAAGGGTAAACCAAAGATCTATAAATATGTAGAGAACAAGATCAAGACCTAGAATCAATTGTAGAATCTTACAAGCTGGGCTCTACCCTCGTGGGAGCCACATTTTCCTCCACTTGTAGCCAGAATTCTCATGGGATGGAAAATTTGGGTAACAATTGCATTCAAAACACATGTATACTTAAGTGTATTCAGGACTCTAATTCCTAACTACATCCTTTTTCTACATGCACTATTTTTTTTAATGGGGACTATAAATCTTGATTGCATCTATATTCGCCAATGTTCGCAATCAAAACTTTAAGTTTTTATTGCACTTATGTTTATATTCACAATTGCATTATGTAATTGCAAATTTTAGTTTCAATTACAGATTTTATTAATAATTACACTCCCTTAGTGTAATTGTAAATTTTATTTATGATTACACATTGTAAGTAAATTCTTAGTGCAATAAGGACTATTAGTCCTAATTGCAACTAAGGGTATGCAATATTCTATTTAGTCAAAACTTATAGTTCTTACTGCGCAATGTTTTTCCCTCCACTATGGACTAGTGTAATTAGGAATTTTAGACTTGATTAAATCAGTAACCATAAAAATTTTATCCTTATCTACAATGTATAATTTAAACTCTAAATTGAAACCCTAGTCCTAAACACACATCTTTTTTTACCTATCCTTGTTAGTTTTGAGTGCACACAATTTTTGAAACTTGATTAATAAAAGCATAGGAATTTTTTGTGTAATACATTTTTTCAATGGAAAATGTAATAGATATAATAGTTATACATTCATTTATTGGTCTTCTTTATTCCTTTCATTATAGTTTTGTAGATCCTCATTCAATGATTAAATAAATCGCTACTACTTCTGAGAAGAAGATGAAGTAAAAGTATCACAAGTACCAAGAAACCATTTTTCCTTCTTCATTGGTATCAAATATTGAGGATATAAAAGATAATAGATAATACATTCTAACATGTCTAAGTTCATAGAGAAAACAAGAAAACTCAACAGTAGACATGAAATAGCTCCTAAAGAGTCAGCAATGTGGTCTTGACTTTCCCAATAGCGGTCCTTGAACCAAAGTTTTTTTTGGCTTGTGCTTCACATTTTAATAAGGATTCTAGAACAATCAAATATAAAGATGGAAAGGTGATTATGAGGATATATTTTGAAACAATTGACAAGACTTTCCATGTTCTAGATGATCCTATATATACTTACATCTCCCTTGAGAAGGCTCTAACTCACTATAATTAGGAGGATGATTGCAAAAAGATAATAAATACCACTTGTCTTACAAAACTCAAACAAGAAATATCAATTTGATAGATTTCTACACTCTACATGTGCAATTTCAAAGAGGATATCAATGATATGATTACCCTTCTTAGAAAGATCCAAGGATTGAAGAAGTCAAACGTGTTTGAGAGATGGATGCATCAATATATATCCATTATCAAGAAATGTACATAGAAGATCTTCTGGGGTGAGTTGATTAGTGACTCTTTGTCTGAACAAATGTCAAAAGTGCTTGATACTCTAAAATTTTACATGAACTCCTACCTAGTATATATTGTAGCCTCTTTTAGATAGTTTCAAAGCCTCACCTACGAAGTTGACAAATCTAAAGTACAAGTGTGGAAGAAGTGTTGCAATAAATTGATTATGGGTACATTAAGAAGACATCATTATAGGAGGGTACAATATTTTTTAATTATTAATTACATGTGATTATTTAACAAAACATTAGTGTAAGATAAGAAATTGGGGGATGATGTTTATTGATGTGGGTTTACTTATGTTACATTTGAAATTGAGGGTTATTTTAAATATGTGTGAAGAAGGTGGGATTGTCCTCTTAATCCCAAATTTCTTAAAGGGATGATCCAGATTGATTAATCCAAAAGGAAGGATCAATGCATAAATGAATCAACCTATCAAGGATAGAGATAAAGAGGAAAAACCCTAATTCCCATTTTGTAGAAATATTAATAACTTTGATAGAATTGAATAGCAGAAATGTACTAACATTGGAATATTTCATATTTGAAGAATGTCGTTTTATGAAGCCAGTGTTGAGTTTTTGGAAAATATGAGACTGGATCTCAAATAGAAACACGGAGATAAACAAAACCCAAAAATACTTTTCTATTTTGACACAATTCTGATTTGTACCCTCAAGTCAATGTCACCATTGGCCAGAATTTCCGAGTGCGCCCTATGGTAGAATCAACCTAAAAATTCTTAAAATGAAATTCTATTTTTAGATCCTGGAAGTTTTCTTAAAAGGGTATCCAAATCTCTGTCCCGATCTGCTGTTTCGAACCTGTACCTGCAAGAAAAATGGTTTGTTTTTTGGGGAGGGGTTTGCCTTAGTCAAACCCCGATTTAGGAATTAACCTTGAAATTAATAATTGAAATAAAGAATGCTTGTAAGTAGTAGAATTAAATCTAATAATAAAGCTATGGTATTCAAATAGATATGCAATTGTACTTTGAATGTAAACAAGTATGTAAATATGAAAGCTTGGACTCAATTAGAAACCATAAACCTCCATGATTGTATGCTTGGAATCCACCTTGAAGGGAGAATGAATGAGTCTTGAGGATGCACAAAGGATCTTGAAGGAAGATCACTCCACCATGATGGATAGATCTAGGGTTTGAATGATGAATCTTGAATTCTTAAACCAAATCCCTTCAAAGGCTTGAAAGCTTGAATCCTTGATCTTCAATGGAGAACTTTGAATGCTTGAGAGGAAGACTTGAACACTTTGAAAGCTTGAAAACATGTAGAAAAATGGATGCTTGAAATTTTTTCTTGGTGACTTCTTGCGTCTTATGATTGATGGTTCTTGTGGTTACAGAGACTTAGAGAAAATAAGAGGAAAAAGCTTCCTTATATATGAAACTAGGGTACAATCTTCTAGAGAGGCCGACATAGGAGAATTAAATTATAATTGGACACATGCCCCTAGAAGAGGACCTATATTAAATAGAATTTAAGATTCATTGCTTTGGAACCCAAAATAGCCGACCCGGAAGCGGGAAATGAATTTTTGATGACCTCTGGCAGCCGACAGACTTCCAGATTTGAAAGGGGGACCCAGGTCAAGGTCGAGGTTGACCT